>VZUI01068224.1:0-57828 GCA_013401135.1 Cettia cetti | reverse complement strand
AATAATAATAATAATAATAATAATAATAATAATAATAATAATAATAATAATAATAATAATAATAATAATAATAATAATGTAAGATAATTTTTTGTTGAAGATAATGGGTGGGCTGTTTATTTTTCAGTTACCAACTCATTTCTGAGAACACAAATACCTTTGGGGGAATCTTAATTTTTTCCAGACTGGCTTTTCAGTTTTCTGAGCTAAACTTACCATGATGTACAGAGGTCAAAATCTCAGAAAACACAGTGAAGAGGTGGGCAATAGTCATCTGTAGTAGGAGATCTGTCCCAACTGCCACCACTCAAGTGTGTTTTGAGCACTAATTTCAGTTTCCCTTAAATATACAATATATATAAGTATCTTAATATTGAATTTTTTGGACATGGAAAATTCTGTGCTTAGGGTATGCAATTAAGAAACAAGCAATCTGAATCCTATTTCTAAGTTTGTATAACTTTTCCCTATTTTATCTATTTTGATTGCAAAGCAATCAAAACTCCGTGCTTTGAGGCTGCATTTCCTACAAGATGAGCTAGAGTTCAAGTATTTTTGTTTTTCTTAAAAACATGCTTTTCTGACCTTCATAGAAGCACAAGGCTTTTTACTGTATACCATTTCTTGAGTTAAAATAGTATGGTAAGAACCATCAGAACTGAGAAGTCAGGCTCTGTGAAAGACTGCTCTAATGTTTACTGCTTATGAAAAACAGCCGGGTGTATGTTCGTCAGGCCCTGTGTGGACTGTGTGTGGATCTCTTAACAAAGTCTTTCTGTATTCAAACTGTTACCAAGTTATTGAAGTTAAATTGGTCTTGAGGGGAACAAACAAAACAAAGTTATACTTAAAGCAGAATGAGTTTAAAAAAAAAAAAAAAAAAAAAAAAGAGGTTAAAGCAGAATGAGTTTAAAAAAAAAAAAAAAAAAAAAAAAGAGGAAAAAATAATGAAGCCTAACACAGCACAGACACTATGCCTGGGGTAAAGCACTCAGCCTGCTGGAGCAGGCAATGGGGCAGTCTTGCCAACTAACCACATTTCCTCTCAAAAATATTCATGGCTGCTTCTACTGTAACCCTAGCCAACAAAAAAACCCCCAAAATACAAAATCCTGGGACCCCTGACCACTACTGAGCAGGATGGATGGCCTGGTCAAGTGTATCTGTCCTGCAAGGCAAAAAAACTACACATGTACATAAAAATCTTTACCAGGACTGTCACTCCCACTTTTTTTGTCTACTTTAATCAAAGTTTTGTTATTAACAAAAGAAGTAGGTCACGTTTTACTCTTAAATATGACATATACCAAAAGTTGTTTTTGTCAAATGTGGATCTTTGGCTTCAGATATCACTTCACTCATCTCCATAGTGCATTTTCCCCTGAGCAGGAATGAAAGGGTTATATAATGGCACAATACCATATATATAGCCTTCAAATGCTTCTCTGTGTTCTCATTTAACTTAAAAACATTCCCAAAGTGTAGGTCAAATGGCAAATTGATTAAATCCTCATCCAAAGTCCTGTGCCTGCCTATTTCTTATTTACTACTACTACTTATTTACTAGAACATAACTGGTAACAAAATAAAACCCAGTTTCCTCTCAGTTGGGCACAGCCTGGATCCCACATTCATATGAGAAATCTAACTGGGATCAACACTGTGGCATTGCATCTTCCTGCACCATACTATTCTGAATTACCACATATCCTCCACTGCTCCTTTTGTCTTCTTAAACTCTACCATTAAAATGTCCCAGTCAAGAAAAAGAAGAAAAGGGTATACAACTAATTGGGTTTCTAGTAATCAGGGACATACAGTCCCCCACAGCAAGCCATGTCTTCAAAGTGCTGATGCCACCAAGGTAAAATTGTCTTTGTACAAAGACATGCCTTTTCTTCTGACTAAAACACCCTCACTGGCAATCCTTCCTGACACAAAAGCATTGTACAGCTAAACTAAACCCTCACTTGGATTATTAAATTGTACCACTGATCAGCACTTCTGTATTAGAGTGAAAATAATCCTTCCTGTAAACCACTTAGTCAAGATAAGTGGAACAAGGGAACAGTTTTAAACACTCTCCAGGAATGGCTGAAGCAGGCATTTAAGAGAACAACACTTATTTATTATTCATATCCACAAACCTTTCTCTACAGGCTCATCACCTTGTAAAAACTGTTTTAGGAATACAAACATATCCCACCTAACCACTTGCAAGTCATAGGCCCACATACATAATTTATTTTTGGAAGGCAAATTATATGGGGTACTGTCTCACATTTTAAATGATGGCCAGTCTTGCCTGCTTCATATTACATCTACCCTATACCCTCCTAAGGAAAAGACAACTAGTTTTTGTCACAGAATGCTGTAAGGTAGCCAACCTGTATTTTGCATGTTGCTTTGTGACAGACAGAGACTATGAGCTTTCCTAAGGAAATTATACTCAGAAATTCGAGTGTTTCTTTGACTGAGTGCTTTGAAAATAAAAACTAAATGCTCCCTGGAAGCAGACCTGTCCACACCAGATGAACTGCAAGGAGGATAACAGGACCACTGCAGAAGCCTGGTAGAGGAGGCACACTGCCCTCAATGATACCAGCTCTGAACTGGAAAGACACTGTCCCTTATGGAGCAATGAGCTGTGTCAGCCCTGCTGCGCCATTGCAGAAAGGACAGAGTCCATAGAAAAGAGCTGAGGCATATGACTGGCACATGCTGCCTTCCCTCCTCTGCGCCCCAGCCTGGATTTACATTCTTGGCATAAGCTGCTCCTTCAATGCAATTTGTCTAGCAGCACTGAATTTGATAAGAACAGCTGAGTGTTTTGCATTTTTATGTGTTTAGTGATGTGTCGCCTGCTGGAGAGAAATCAACATCCCTCTGGGAGGGAAGCGGGGGCCAGGCGACTCTGCTGCGAGCAACCTGAAAGGTTTGTGAGGTCACTTCCTTCTCTGCCCTGGCTATCTTTTCGCAGCTTTACCAAAATCTGAGTAACACAAGAATGAAACATCCAACCAAAACTATCTAGTAAAAGATGTGCTACTTTGTAGTCTGATTTTAGAGAAAAAAAATCTCTAAAATCCCTACAAGTTCAATCCTCCAGAGGAAGCTGTTGTATTTCACTGCCATGTGAAACATTTTCCCTGTAAATCAAACACCCACTATTTAAGACAAGGCATAAAATATCCTTATTTTTAAAATAAGTATGTGTATCTTTAATGGGATAGCATCAGTCCCTCTAATTTTCATTTGTAATGGCTCATGCATTAATTTTTGCAGAGACACGTGAATGCTGCAATAAAGCAAAATGCCCTGCTACTCTCCTGTAGCCTGCCACTGAATGGCCCCAGTAATTCATAGCACATTGCTTTTAATAATGAGTCACTACCATATTGTTGCTCTTGCTCCAGCAGCAAAATCCTATTGATATCTCAATATTTTCATGCTGAAAATACTAACAAAGGAAAAGATCTTATTGTGATTACATCAGAGACCATTTCTAGTTAGTTGCTGCACAGTTCTCAGAGAGGTCAGAAGGTCAGTCACAAGTTTCACACTTGCAATCTTGCTTTCATCCACAGCTGCTAACACTGCAAGTTTATATGGCTGCTTCATCACATTGTTTAAAAAAATAATTTTGCTTAGTGAAGTTAAAAAAATCAACAAAGATGTTGGTCCTGTGAGTTTCCACGTAAGTTTCAAGCACCCGTAAAATCTGATAACCCTCAGAGACCTCAGAGGTTGCTAGCATCTCTGAATTTCAGGAGACCAATTTCTTTAGACAGAAAAGTTCATCTTAAACTCAGGGATGACCTCATAAACTTAAAAAGGAAGGACTTTCTGGGCAAATGGAGGACAGAATGACAATTCATGGTAGGGGATCTCTGGCTCGCTCGCGTGCACGGAAGACAGTTATAAGAGTACATAGACAGGGAGAAGAGGCAGGTGGCATGAAATGCCTCGGAGATCCCAGGACAAGTCAGGCAGCTGGACACTAGAGGGATCTTCATTTTTTCCACTCAAAAGTGAAGTGTAGAGAGCAGTGGACAAGCCCTTGCCTGATCCAAGGTCCTTCCTTTCATTTCGTCACTAAAAGGTGCAGGGAGATAACCAATAAAGGCTGTTTGCTTTTCATTGAGCAAGAGCCTGCAATTCCATTTCAGGGCAGCAGGTACTCTGGATGCCTTGGCAATTCTTGGTTAATGTAGAGCATAAAGTACTTGCCAGCTAACTGATAACAGCATCCTGGGCCAAACTAACCATGAAACAGTCCTTGACTAAGGTCCGTACAGCGTGCCATGGGACACGCTCTCTAAAACACGGGAACAGGAATCCTGTACACCCTTCAGTTTGCTAAACCCCAAGAAGCTGACGTTTGTGGCCCCAAGTTGCCTCATCTTTTGCCAGTAAAACTGAATTCCTCACTTGGCAGGACAAGGAAGTACAGCAGGAATACAGTTTCACCCAAATTGAAATTTCTGAGGTGGATCAAGTGAGCCACTAAGTAGCCATTTTGGTAACAAGCTGAATTTTCTTCTGGCCCTTGCTTACCAGATCCACACAGGACATTTGGAAGAACTGCTTGTTTTGCTCAAGAAGATAAAAACACCTCTGGAAAGGAAAAACCAGTGGAGCATACCTGTCATCACAGTAAGTGAATTTCATGTCCATGCTATGGCGACTCAGGAAGGTCTTGCTGTCCAGGGGGATATCGATGTTTGAAGGGTGCTGAATGGGCTCACACATTATTATAAGGCAGGTGAGAAGAGGCTCCTTATACCCACACAGAGTATGAGGAGGGCAAGTGTTGTACACTTTAACTTGTCCGGTGCAGTGCAAAACCTGAAATAACAAGAAACAAACTTAGGATGTACTTTCCCTCCACATCCAAATGTCTATTAAAATCAAACCCACTTAATTTGGATCAAATATTGTACCTTCCATGTGGCAGACTTGAGGTTAACAGTTCTGCCTCTGTTGGTAACAGTGCATTTCATCCTCATGAAGAAGTCACGCTCAGTTGACATCTCTTTGCTTTTCTTTCCAAAGCCTGGACCTGTATAAGGAAAAGGAAAATGAAAATTAATTTTCTCAGTTTCCTTCTTGATTTCTTCTACTTATAAGCATGATAGATTCAACAGAAATAACAGACTAATTCTCAGATAATTTACCTGCAGATAAAGATGCATTGAGCACTGCAAAGCAGTTTGTAGAGCTCAGACCTAAAACTTTAAGTGGAACTTAAACAGGACTTTGTGCATTTTAAACGTACATTTTAGCTTGCAGCACATGAATCTTTCCACAGCGTTACAACTGAAAACATTATACCTGTCTAAAGTTGATGAAAGGAAAATACTAAACAGTTTCTTAGCACTACATATTTAAGCAATATTTGGCAAAACAAAATGAATCTGCAAAGCACTGAATAACAGTTAATGATTACTGTAGGAATGAAAATTTCTTTTACCATGATGAACAGATCTCTACTGCTAGCCATTTACTTCATTTGGTTATTTCAAAAACAAACAGGGACTTTTGACTTTTCATTATTACCATTTTTCAGACTCAGATTCTCTCGAATTTCTTCATGGTCACATGGATGAGTGAAGTCAAAAATACTGTGTCCAGTGAGTTCCACCTGTGTGGAAGTAAGAGGTACATATAGCCAAATCACAGCAACTGAAAGTATTTATCTGTTTATTGAAATGAAACTGGTTCCTAGAACTAAGTGCATCGACAGGATGCTCAGAGACACAAATCCCACAACCCTCCCTTTGCTTATCCTATGCAAAACCCCTCATTTCCCCCCCAGAACGATTCTCTCATCTTTGAATTTGCACAGTGCAGTTAACAGTCAACACCACTTGCAATTTTCAACACAGGAGAAAACTCCCAATCCACAAAGCAGAAAAGGGGGGGACCCAAAAGAGCAGCTCTATCCTCTCTGTCCCACAGTCTAAGGCACAAGTAGAATAAATGCCTTCTCATCTCCCCAGTAAGATCTAGGAAGGCAACTCTGCAGCCACCAAAGACACTACAACTTGATAGGAAGGGAGAGGGACCCTGCAAGCCATGTTGTCTGCTGTGCATGGTACCTGCCTGAGAAATAAGACATTTTATTTCCAGTCTTTTTTGCAGTGACACACAGCTGAGGTTTCTGCATTTAGATGTAAGAGTTGTTTCTATGAACTGTATTACAAAGAGAGGAAAGCATAAGGGAACAAGTTACCTGGGTAAGACCCATATACTTGTTGACATTCTCTGACAAAAAGATCATGTCTCCATCCTGTGTCACCACGGCAATAAATCCCTCCAAAGCTTTCAGGTACAAGTTGTCCATCTGCTGGTCTGCCTCTAGTTCATTCTCATTATCAGCACATACTGAGGAAAAAAAGCAAAAAAAAAAAAAAAGCATTTAAAGCCTACAGCACACCAGCCAGCCTTTTTCAATGCAAGCACTCTCAGTTACAAGGCGACATAGTATTTTTCTGCTGTTAAAATTTCCTTTCAACAAACCTCTTCTGGTGGGGTCTTCTGAACAGCATATGAAAAGAATGCCCTTATCACTAGAAAGGCAGGAGATATTTTTCTAAATATTTTGGCAAATGCACCCTATCTTCACCTTTAGCATGTTTCTGCAAGACACATTTTCAGTCACTAACACCTGCAAATGCAAACGACTGAAGTGCATTTTCTTTGTGCGTGTTCTCTTGGTCACTTGCAGCATTTGTACCTCTTAACAGGCACAAGGTAGAAGACAAGCCTTACAGAAGGTACATAATTCTGTGCAACCCTAACAAACACCTAACAGGACTCTTCCATCAGGTCAGGCTTTCTAAGAAGTTCAAATGCAGCTCCTACAAAACACGCCTAAATAGACCTCTTCACTCAGTACAGACACATCTGTTAGCACTACTTTAACAGATAGAAAAGGTAGAAGACTGCTCCCTTGAAGTCATTCTGGGTGAATCTCTTTGTCATCATAAATCTCAGTATTCCTTGGAAAACCACAGATCCATCTCACTGATAGCTGCTTTTCCATCTGCAGACCTCGGAACTTCCTATGCTCCACTCCACCAAAGTCTGACAAGCTTCATCACCCACCCACACTTGCCCTGTCCTGCAAGGAGAGCCTCAGACTCTGCTTACATCCTAGATATTTGTCTATGCAGATTCATGAACCCAGGGCACCTTACTAATTTCTGGGAAAGACATGCCACTGTTCAGCTGAAACCTAAGGCCATGCTAGAATGCTTACTACAGCTATTTTTTTTTTTTTTTTGGTTATACATTTTCCTGGTACCTTTTGGCTGCAGTGTAGCAGCAATCAATGGCACTGTGTGTGCTCCCATGCCATGGGAGGCAGCGTGTGGCAAAGCTGCAGGCAAGGTGGGAGGGGACAGGCACTGCCCCTCCTGATGCCAGTCACACAAATGCCCATTTCCCTTCTATGCTTTTAAGCATGTCTCAGCTCCATGAATAAAAAACTGTCAGGGACATGGAGACAGCTAGTATCAAAAAATTTCTGTGTAGGAGCTGGCCCATTAATTTCTTGATATGTTTTATGTGAAACTTCTGGAATTATTTTTTTACAAAACCACTTACAGATATTGTATCTGGTCTGTGTACCTCAGACATGCTGTGGTGAGCTTATCTTTACAGTTTTGTCAGTTAGCCTGCACATTTGTGATCAGTCATTGCAAATATCATGGTAAAGCTCTGATTTTGAAGGGAAAAAGCAAATAAAAGAAGAAAAAACCCCACCTTATTGTCTCTGAATAAGGAATAACCAACTCCAAGATATATGGCCATGGGTAAGTTCCATCTATATCAAAGGTGCCCTACGGCCCATGGCAGCAAGGATGATGAGAGAAAAGCTGAAGTGATTCTGCTCTCTGTGCTCCTCCCTGGTGGCACAAGAGTGCTCCATGCTGAGCCCACCACCAATTTTGCTGTCCAGAGGTTCCAATCATAACTGCATCAGCCCTACTTGCAAGAACAGTGGGACACAAAACAAATTTCTTGGAGAAGTTGCTTTTCTTTGATGGTTTAACTTTGCAATTTCTGCTTACAGTTTGTTCTGTAGTACACATACTGTTAGCACTTGAGAAAAGTCATTAATTTTTGTTCTTTTTCTCAATCAAACAGCACATTGATCATATTCCTTCATGTTTCTTGCTGAAATACTCATTTTGCAAGAGGTCTAGAAGCAGGAATAGGGCATTGCTTTATAAAACTATATATGGTTTGGGTTTGTTGCTTTTTTGAATAGGGAAGAGGCTGAGCTAAACTAATGCAGTTTTTCCTTTGAAGCACTAATGAGTGATGATTAAAGGATAAGTTTGATCTATACAGCTCCTGGAACTACATCTGCTAGTGCCTGAGGATGGACTGCAAGCAAACCAAGAGGGACGAACATTCACAATGCAGAGCTCAGCAAGCACTGCTTGCAACAGGTAAGTGGTGACAAAAAAATGATGCTGGCTGCTGCTGCTGCTGTATCCTCCTGTTCCTCAACACCCCTCCGTGGCAGCAGCCCATCACACATCATGCAAACAAGGGAAGAAATGGACTCAGCCTCAGGGCTGTGAAGATCACTTGGTTTACCCTTTGCCTCTCAGCAAGGCTGGTAGCAGGGAAGTGAGGATGCTCTCTGGGGATGGCCAGCACAGGCTGGGAATTTATCATTTCACATCCCTGCAATGCAATTCGGGCCATGCATGCAGGGGCCAGTTCCTCCTCAGTACAAAGCAAATGACTTCAGGAAATTACATCAGGATTAGCATTTAAAATACAGAAAATATACAATAATACATTTTGCACTTTGACTAAAATGACATTTAGGAAAGGAAAAAAAAAAGAAGAAAAAAAAAAAAAAGAGGTAAGTGACCATCTGCTCCCAAGCTTGTTTCTGCTGCGTAAAGAATGTCAAGGGTCTTTTTTTACTTTTCCGGAAGCAAACAAATGGTTTATTCAGCAGGGATCATGGCTGTAGCCCAAGACAATCAGCCAAGTGTGGGTTCAGAGAAAAAATGACTTTTCAGCTCTAACCCCAGACCCTCCTTTCCATTTTTTTTCCCAGCTCATTAAGTTTGCATTAACAAAACATGACCATTCAAAGGCAGGAAGGCTATTCAAAGCATTTGTATTCTTAAATGCCTCCAACAGTGAAAGACAAACACTTTACTTGTATTATCAGATGATTAAGTTTGCTTTTCTATGTATATAAATTATATTACTTATACAAACACACACAGAGGACATGGATCACTCACATCAGGCTGCAGGTTCAAACCCTTGAGGTCTGAGCTGAGCACAGCACTTAAAGATACAGTCAGCTTTAAAGCATGTGGTTACAGGGGTTTGTGGGATCAGAGTTCACTGTTTTTATTAAAATTATCTTTGTCCAGCTGGAGGCATCTGTGATGTGGACAGGGAGGAGGGAGAGAAGATTGTCTGTGCTGCTGTGCACCCCGTCTAACTTAACCCAAAAGCACGACCCAGGTGTTTTGCAGACACGCTCCAGCCTCCCTGGTAACTCAATGAACCCCACTGCAGCCCCTCCTTTCTCCTCAGCAGCCCGGCTGCAGCAGGAAAGGGGAGCTGGCAGATACGGGTTTCTTGTAGCCCTTAATAGGGCGTGCTCACGTTTCAAAGACGAGGAAACTGCAGGCGCTATCAGGCACATAAAGGTGGGTGCCAAGTACCTCCAAAACCCACTCTGCTGCTCTTGGCCATCTACTCCTTGCCTGTCCCCCAGCAACCCTACCCAGTGCAGCTCCAGCCCTGGGGAACACACCAAAGGTCTTGGACTGTGTGCAGGTTCTTTGCACACACAGCCCCAGGAGGTGTCGTCTGTGCTAACCCGCAAAACGGATCAGCTACCTGAGGATCCTTAGTCTGCAGCAAAGCAATATGCTGGGCTGCACTGTGGCAGGCCTGGTATGCCCTGTATCAGGTAACTTGGTATAATTATAGTAATATAAATAATAAATAGGAGTCCCTCCTATGGCTGCAGTGTCAGCATTAGAGCACGTTCCCTTTCTCCTGTGGAAACCACTAGCTACTAATAAATACACAGAGGATATACAAGCTTTAGGAGAGTGGTACATCAGAAGCAATTCAGTCATTGCCACTAACAGAAATCTGGTTTGCTTCAGAAAGAATCTATTTTGCAGATGCATGCAAATGGCTACTGCAAGCTTCTCCCTGACATCCCTATTGTGTTTCACTTTGCTTTAAATTGTCTTCATTAATTTACCTTGGAGCTGAAGTGGAGCATTAGCGTAAGAAAATTCAGCTTCAGATGGAAAATATTTGAGAAAGCTGGGACCAAATGGAATTGGGAAGTTAGCATGAGGAGGTGAGAGCAGAACTTCAGCCTTGGGTTTCCAGTGGGTCTGAGGTCACTTTATCCAGAGAGCAGCATCTCATGTAGACTTGTCAGGTTTTTGCAGGTCTTCAGGAAGGATAACAGTGCGACTCAGTTTTTAAGGGGTGGAGGTTTTTTTGCTTGATTGGGTTTTTTTATTAGCATTGCATTTCAAAATAGCTGCTAGCTAAATTTTGAAATAAGGATGTATTTCTGGTTTTTTTCCTACAAATTTTTCCACCTCCTCTCAACTAAGAGGAGTACCCCAGTTCAAGTAACATGACAGTATAGTAAGGGAGACTGGACTGCAAATATTCTGGTTTAAATTAACAGCACATTCAGCAGAATGAACTGCTGTAATATTGTTGTTCATATTATAGCTGCCTGATGGAGCCAAGCCAAGATTGTGCTCATGTGGCACTGGAAAGCCTATACAGAAGGAGAATCCCTGTCTAGGGGAGACTGGGAGATGTTGAAACATGTAAAAAAGCCTCATAAAACCGCTGCTGTGGCCTTCCTGGGATGACTGTCAGAGCCACAGGAGAACCAGGAACAGAGCAATGGTGTCCCATGTTCTGATATTTGATGGGTCTTCCACTGCTCACTCTGCCCCAAGGCAGTATTTCTTGAATTTTGATACAGTGTTTTTCAGTCCATGTCTCAGTCTGAATTAAATTTTGGTAAGTATTAATTTTGACAAATTTTCTAACCACCAAATAGAATTTATTCATTGACAAGAAACTTTGAACTGTAATGGCAAATGCTTACTGCAGTGTTTATGATAAGCTTTTATGCTAAAAATAACTTTTGTAAACAAGCTTTGATTAATTCTCACTGTCAGGATGTGCACTGTTCCCAAGTTTAAGAACACTTTTTCCGTAGATGCTTGCTCATTTCCTTCAGTCCAACCTCTTGGAACGAGTCTGAAGGCTCAAAAACCAGGCTTCTCCTTAAAAGAAATAACTGTGCAGGTATAAACAACCTCCTAGCAAACAGCCTATAACTCCTCTCAACACCTTTGATCTGACTCAAAGGGGTCTTTCTGGTCAGTTCAGAGGTAGACAATGATAAAATATGTTTCTGCTGGGGGTCACATCATCACCTGCACAGAATTTTCCTGGCTTTGTCTCTCATCCTGGTTCCTATAAGTACCAGTATGTTGCTTATATACTGTGCATAACTGATACCAGGCCACAGCTGCCACTCCAGAGGAGGGTTGTAAAACCTGCCTGATGCCAGCAGGCAAAAGTTAGGGGAGGTCTAACAGCAGCTTCATCCTGCATCAGAGAGAGCAGCTTTGAGACAAACTTGTCTCTTCCTGGTTTCTTGGTTTCCATCAAAGGAAAGTGACTGATTTTTTTTCCCCTTTTTTATTTCTGTCTTGACAGGGCAGTACATCCTGTTCAAGGCGATATTTTCAATGTGTTCAATAAAAGCTTTCAATTTAGATACATCAAGAAAAAGCTACTCTTAAACTTGAAGCTTCCTGAAGGCTTCTTATCTCCAAGTGCACAAGCAACCTTGGATAAAGAAAACACTTAATGTTAGTGTTGTTTTGATTGCAGAGTTTGTATTTAGCCAAATCATTCATATACTGCTCCCAGGAACTTGCTTGGAGTCCTGCAGCCATTGGAGTTGAGTGTTGGGAATACAGCACCTCATCAGACCAGGCTTTGACTCCCATGGGACCTTTGGGTGCACCTTCCCTTAAAGGGGACATCACTTCAAGCAGCTGAAGCCCTCAGCACCCCACTCACTCTCATTCCTAGCAGCATGGCTGGCATAAAACTCTTATTTCCAATTTAATAAAAGCAATCAAGTAGACGTGCTATTTTTAAAGCACTGGTTTATGCCACAATGGTCTGACATTAAACGCAGCTTGTCCAGACATTCAAAAACAATGCCCACATCAGTTCTCCCTACAGTCTGTCCTCTCCCTTAAAAGCCTAAAGAAAAGCTATTTTTTCCCCTTCTACTCCCTGCTGGCTTTCCGGCTCTGTTGTCTCCCTCCCTTGAAACCTTCACACTGGCTTCCTTGTGGCCTCCCTTCTCCCAAACAACTTCCTGTCTGTATCCCTGTTCCCTCCCCATTTCTGCTGCTGTCTGCCTGCACAAGAACAACTCCCAGCCAGTTTCCTTTGCTGAATTTCTGCACAGAAAAGACACCCGGGTGACCACAGTTGGGATGCGATTAAGGCAAGCCAATAAAATTGTGTTTGCCTGATTAGCCTGATTAAAAAGTCCGTAGTCCTGGCACAGGGAACTCACTGTACTAAAGAGTTCTGGTTCCTGTAACACCTTTAGCATCAGCATGGTTCAAATAAACACTTAAAATTATTGGCACGGCGCATACAGGCTTCCTAAAATGGATTCTCCTCCTCATATTCAGACAAAAAGAGAGTATCTGAGGCAGCCTTAGCAACTATCACAATGTTAGCTGTTAACCAAGGCAGCCATTCTTTAGCAAAAGCCATAATTTCTCTTTTGCCTTCTACTAGTGCCCCAAAAAGCATTAGCCTTACTTACTAGCTATACTAGAAAATAATATGGGAAAAGTTCTGCAAACAGTTTTTCTTACCACACTAAAGGACATAAGATCCCAAATCCAAAAGCTCCCCTACTGATAAGCATCAGCATGCCTATTTTCAGCAGCAACTTTATGGGATCAAAACCTTTACTTGAAATGAACAAAGATCACTTCTAAATTTATCCCAAACACTTGAATATGATGATGGCAAAAATGTATTATGCCAACAGAATTAGGAGACATCTTGAAAAATATTTAAGATGATCATAATTAAATATTTCTACTTAGCATTCCAATTATACCGTGTACTGTTCTGTGCACAACATGGAAACAGTATTATAAAGCTATTGTTTTAGTTTGCTTCCTGTGATACTAATCTCAATCAGGCCGTCAGACGAACAGCCTGCATTTCTAAATGTTAAAGGCTTCCTCTCCAACATTCCCACACAGAATTGCCTACTGTGAAAATCAAAGGGAAACGTGTTACTAAGTAAAGCAGCAACTTTTATAAAGCAAAACCTGGTATTTTTTACCCTTTTGAACTCTGAGATATACAACCAGCTATTTCCTATTATGATAGGATCCAAGGGCCAAGCCCGGGCCCTGCAATGCCTGCAGGAGACGTGCGCTCTGCAATCCAGAAGTTGGGATTTTTCAAGGCACGTAGCAGGAGAGCTAGCTCTCAATGAGGGCTCAGATTCAGGGGCTCTGCCATTCACCTGCTGGAAGAATGTGGGCATAGATTTCCCTAGGTCTTGGCTTCTCAACAGATAAATGATCATTATGCAGACAGCTAATAAAACAGCCCGAGTTACGCAAGTGAAAAGCCCTATTCCGACTCAGGGAATAATAGGAAAGGGCATGAGACACTCAATGCCAGCAGAGTGAGACTGGCAAATTGCCTGTGGCCATCTCCAAAATCCCACCTGGAGCATCAGCTTGCAGAAAGATGAGGGTACAGTCCTGGGAAAGGCCTTGTTCTCTCTGCTTCAGGCAAAATTGCCTTAGAACAGAGATACGTTTGAGAATCATGCCCACAAACAGTAACACAAAATAAAATACAGTGTGCTAGTAGGTTTTCATAGACTAAATCAGAAACAAGAAAAATGGTAATCGAGCAGTAGTTTTTTCTCTATCACATTTTGAAGCTGCAGCAAATGTTATTTCAACGTCCAAATTATTGACAGAACAAATACACTCACTTAACTCCAGTTTACAGTAGGTGTCCAGCCCAAATAATCAAAGCCATTTCAATAAAGACAACATAAAGCAAAAAGGTGGCTTGCAGGCTGGGGTGGGCATTTGGTTCTGTGCACTTCCACCTCCCCATTTCCCAGTTCATCCATCAGGAGATGACACAATGTTCCCCAAGATCCCTGTCAGTCGAATCAGACTTCTCAAATGCAACAGTATACTTATGGCCAAATTCCAGGCTGCTAAACATGAACGTTGCTGCAGCTTTGCTTGGGGCTCAGAAAGGATCCAAAAGGATCCAAAGCAGAAGCAAGAACAGAATGAGCACAAACCTCACCCAAGCCTATTCCTCATCTTGCTTCATGCTTTTCAAAACCAGATAAGCAGCAAATCTCTTGACCTGAGAGCCTCCAGCTGCATCAAAAACCTACCACTGTGAATTAAACTGGACGGCCTTCCAGTGAAAGCCAATGTCCTTATAAAGACTGACATTATTCAGAGGTCCACAAGGATAGGAAATTTAATTTATATTTTAGCCATACTCACAATAGTAGATGAGCAGCAGGCTCATTTTCTGACTTGAGTTCTTAAAATATAATGTACTTTTGTTATCAGAAAATAATACCCAAAATTTCAAGAAAATGCATCCTTTTAAAGTACTTTAAGTTCAGTTCCTCAGAATAGAAGATTTAAGATTTTGAAACCCTTATCTATACCTCTGGTGCCTAAAGATGCAGCCATGGACAAATGTGCATTTGAGTAACAACACAAATTTTAATAAGGATTTACCCCAAGTTAGTATTTGGACTGAGGAACTGAGTGCATCAGATTTAAGGCTAAGCAAATAACTAATACAGAGAAAGCATGAAATATTAAAGCACAGCCTGTCACTACTGTAACATTTCCAGATTCCTTTCTGCTGCTGGGTACTGGTGGTACTTCAAGAAAATGTAAATTGTCTATGTGAATCACTTTTTTAAACACTGTCACAGAAATATGGCTCACAAATATCCTATCTTTATGTGCATGTATGAATATTATACACATATACTGAATCACTATCAAATAACAAGTCTAAGCCTTAACACTATAGAAGCATCAAAATAAATGTATTAGTCAGTAGATTTTTCCTTACTGAGAAATGTAAATTTATTGGAAAAGTTCACTTAAACCTTTGCAGGTTAGCAAATGTATTTTTCTGATGATTACTGCATCCAACTATTTCATGTCAATTTTCACAGGCACGCAACATTACTTATATTATCGGTTACAGCCTCTCAGAAGTTTACTTTTCCTATGGTGTGTCAGTCTCCAGTTCATGCCATATAAATATCTGAAAAGCTGAGGCTGTGTTTTTATGAGTAAGTTACTAACAAATTGGCTTTGTTTAAGAACATTTACCTATTTACGCAACTTCTTCAAGTATTAGTTAAATGACAAAATGAGAGATGATTTCCTAACAGTGTTCAGCACATAAACTTCTCTTTTCACAGAAGTACATGATAAAACCACATTCTAAAAGTTAAGATAAAAATACAGCAGGCTTCAGCAAAAGCCAGAAGTGCTACAAGAAATTACAGAGCACACAGAAGCAGAATTGAATTTGCCATATCTTTCAGACTAACCAACAACAACAGCAAATTCGACCACAAAATGGGATGCTTCCTAATAACATTTATTAAAGTAATTGCTCTCTTTTGACTCAACTTTTCTGAGTAGAGGAAGTGCAATCGTGACCTTATTGGGAGTCTTGCCATTAATGAAGGAAAAGACAAAATTCTGGGGTTACCATTTACAAACAATGCAGGCATTGTTTTCTTAACGTATTCTCGACACTCATAGGTCACCGTGTGAAAGTTCTGGAAACATAAGTTGTTTCCATTGATCTTACAGGCTACTCAAGCCACATATTTCCATCAAAGTGGTTATTCAAGTATAGGGGCAAAATAAGAATATTCATAATTTTATCAGTTTCCACAGGCTATAAAAATTATGTTTGTTCTCATTTCCTACTGGTCCAACATGAGCAAAACTGATTGCGTAGAATCCGCTCATATCAAGTATTTAGAAGCTGTTTTAGCTATCTTAGCATAGCTTGTTTTAAGCAACCTATCCACTACGTTTTGCCAGTTGATTGCACAATTACTCCTTTCAAACAAAGTACTGGACCTTCAGAGCATCCCAGATGCTGTTTGAATGTGCAGGCACAAACATGCTTACCACACCAAATCAAAAATTATTTGTTTCAGCATGGAAGCTTAAGGCATATGTTTGAATTCTGATTAAAGTCTTAAAAGCTCAAAATCTCGTAGATGAGATTAATAAACTGAGAGTTTATTAATCACTCAAGCATTGAGTTCTCAGAGGTTTTAATTAGAGAGGCAAAACACCTGCACTAATTGTTATTTTGGCAACCCTGTAGTCAGAGAAGAGCATGCATAATCTTACCAAGCTGCCATCAGCCAGTCTGGACAACTAACTTCTTTTAGCCAGATCTTACCTGAAGACAAAAGCTTATGAGTCCGTAGGAAACTGATTGCCAGGCGCATTATGGATGCCTTGTCCAGGTGGGAACTGATGTTGTGGGGCAGGGGCAGCTCATGTGCCAGTTCGTAGAAAACCTCGGTCTCTTTGCTTCTTCTGCATCTTGCTGCATCTCTTGATTTCTCCTTTCTCCTTTCGGAACTGCTCCTGTTAGGTAAAGGAGAGAAAGGAAAAAGCATTTCTTGAAATGCAATTCACAACTTTTGAGGCATTTACAAGAGCGTATCTTCTCAGCAATGAATCTACTCTGTCAAGTGTTTGAAGTCAATTGGCCAGGCTTTAATACCTATTTGTGCCCTTTGAATGGGAATCAGGAGAGGACTGCCACAGCTGGAAAGAGCTCTGACTGTACATGAGTCAGCCTTTGAACGCCCTGAATCCCCACGCAGTACAACAGGATTGAGATCTGCCTTAGGCAAGAGATTCAAAATGAAACAGCGAACTATTACTTCTGGGATTCAGAAAACATTAAAAATAACTTTTTTGTTTGTTCAATCTAAATTTACTTACTCTGGGAAAGGGTGGCAATCCATTTTAAAGCTAGAATAATTACAATGAATATAGCTGTGACATAGATACAAAAACGTTGTGGAGTTTCAATGGCTGTACTCCACATTAAAATAAAAGTAGTAGTGGAGTATCAAATTGTGTTGGTCTATAGAACTGTCTCAGCTCTTAATCCAAAACTTGTCCAGAAAGCCATCTTTCTTTGACCGTGAAGGGCACAAAACAGAAAATACTGTTACATGCAAGATAGCCCTTCTTTGGAGAAGCTGTTCTAATTAAATCACCATCTCTCCATTGTCTGTGAAAATAGATTCCTTCTGGAGTAAAGTAACATAACCAATAGAGCCAACCTTCTTCAAACTCCATGGAGTACAGAAGGGCAGGAAATAACAAAGGGGAAGACATTTTATGAAGCAAGTATGCAAATTTAAGCCACCGAGGACATAAAGCTAAATTTAACATCTGAGAAGCACAAGGAATGGTTCTGGGATAGGGCATTTTATAATGGTTCTGGGATAGGGCATTTTAAGAGTGAACTCTATTGGCTCTAAGGTTCTTTGATGAAGTACAGTTCTTATTTCAGAACATGAATCATCTGAATCCATTTAAAACCACGGGCCATTTCAACCCCACGTAGCTCTGCTGATACTACAAGTTCCTACACTTGCACGAGTTGAGGTTTTGCAGTTGAGGATCTCAGTCACACCAACACAAAATTTCTTTTCAGGCCAACTCTTGCAACAGTCCACCAGTGCCACTTGACTGAGCACAGAACACGGTGCTAAGTGGAATGGTTCCACTGTTTTTGCTGTTTTGGCTGCACATTCATTTCTAGAATCACCAGCAGCACTCGTCTCTACTTGCGAGGCTCCCAAAAATGAAGCAGCTTATAGCTTGTTTTTTCCCACATCAATATAAAATAATGACCCTGTAAACTAAAATGGACCAACCAAAAAAACCCCACCCTTTCAAAACAAGGCATTTCAATAAATATATTCTGCTGCATGAAGATTATGAGGAAAACAATCACATTTCTTAATTCTAGAAACTGTTTCAATCATGACTGGTCCCATGCAAAACTGCCTAAAATTAAAAAAGAGTATTAATCCATAGTGGAGTATTCTAAAGAAGATTGCTGTTTCTTGAAGTCCTAAACAGTCTGCAAAAGCTTCTAGCGTTAAAACCACAGGATGCTTCATAAATTATTAAGAAGGAAAAACAGCCAGGACATGCTTTAAATGCCAAGAGTAAAGTCACAAGAAGGTGTTTTCTCAGGCTCAACAAGGCTGGACATTCAACATCATCATTCAAAGCAGGAGGGAGCTCACAACACATCAGCAGAGCCCTTGTGCTGCGAGACACAAGAAGCTGGGTACACATGTACGTGTATCTGAGCATCAGACAGGTGCTCACTAGTGGGTGTGCTAACAGGGCAAGGGGGCTCAAATTCTTACAGAATCTTCTCAAGATCTGTGATCAGCCCTCAGCAAACTTCTTTCATGATTGTTTTGCCCAATGTGAATGTTTTATAACATGGTCTCTGTTACAGGAGGTACGTGCTGGAGGAGACCTACATACATTTCAGTACATAATGGCAGGATCCAACTTCAGTAATTAGTTCAGGGGTATTGCTGAAGCTAACAGCAACCCACCTGAGTCTGAATCTAAAGGAAATTCACAAGGTGACACTAACTCAATACTTTTCTCCATGCCAAGTAAGAGTCATACTACATCCATATGAAAAAAAGGTCTCTTCTTACAACTATCTGAGAAGATACAACAAAAAGTGCCCCATGTTCTCCTGAGGCAGCTGCTGGCTACAGGAGAGTCACGTATAATATTTATACTGATGGTACTTTCAGAAACACGTCTTGCTCTCTAAAGAAAAATGTGCCTACTCTGTGCCTATACCAATGCTAGACTGGGAACAAATTCAGTTTCTACTTATACCAAGCAAAACAAAACCAAACAGAACAAAAACTACGTAGCAATATTTGTGAGCATTTCCAATTATCGCTTGAAAAATGTAACTTCAACAATAAATGAATGAGCTCTGTTCTAAATCCAGAGGCCACAATTTTCACATTAGAACCAACTTGGGCAAAACAAGATCCAATCCCTCCTTATTTAAATATGAAACTTTGGGAACCAAGGCCAAAGCCAGGTCACAATTTATACACTAAAAACAGGTTGCATAAGACAGGGTCTCTCATGACACCACTGCAGCCACAAGGAAAAATATTTAGTTTTTTAACCTCTGTAAATATAATTTTGAAGTGTGACTAATGAGACAAGCTGGTTTCAATAACCAAGGTTTCTAATAATTAACACTATGAGCAGAGAAAGATTTTCTCTCTCTTTGTCACAGATGCTTTCCCTCAACACTGCTTCTGACTGTCCTGCTAAGGTCCTCTGCAGAGAGATCTCCGTTCATTACGCACCACACAAGAGCTTTCTCACATCAGAAAACAAGGGGAGGAACCAGCCTGCCTGGTTGCTTTCAAAATACTTTTTTGTTCATCCATTATTATTTTAAATAAACAAACAACTTGACCACTAAGCATTTCCCCCTTGTGGCTTTCTGCACCTCAATTTTCCTCCCCATCTCCCCTCACACAGCGTACCCTGGAGTCGTGTTGCAATTCCAGCCAGGGCAGGGCAAGACACAAAACACCCCCATGCGACTTCCTCACTCAAGACCTCCATCTACACCTGCTTGCTGCGCCTCCCAGGGATGTCCATGTCAAAGATGGTCACTCTTGAGTGACACAACTCTGCAAAAAGCAGTATTTTCATGATTTTTGTTTGCAGACTGTAGGCCATTAATAATTCTCTCTGCAGTTATCCCCACATGATTAGCATTTCACCATGGGTGGGGCTGGACCACCCATAGCTGGAGAGTGGTAAAGTGACTGCTCGGCAACCTGCATGACTGAAGGCCAGGAGGAAAGAAAGGCTGACACTGAATCCTCTTCACACATCACCCAGGCAATGGAGAAAAGGCCCAGGCTCTCGCTCACCTATGAATCATTCCCTCCTTGCACAAAAACCACCCTCTTACATAGCGTGCGTCACCACTTGGAGAAAGCAATGCAAGCAGAAACCTCACTCACTCTGACAGATTTCCAAAAGTGCAGAGGGAAGAGCAGAGAAATCCACCACAAATCAAGCCGCCCGTACGCTGGTCCAAAGCCCCAGGGTACTCCAAGGTAAGCCTCCGGGGAGCTCCTGGAGACCTGCTCCTTCAGGAGACCCAGGAGCTGGCAGCATAAGACTCCACTGAGCTGCACCCTCACACTGCAATCACAGCATAAATGGTCCCAATAAACCAAGAAAGGAATGCAGAAGCTTGAAGGAGGTGAGGAGTAGGTCTGGTGACCCCATTCAGGACTTGGCTACATAGGGAGGTGCCACTTCCCAGCAAGGACTCTTCCTGGGCTGCTAGATGATGCGCCGGGGCTGCACTGCTTATGGGCACGCAAGCCATTGGGAATGGAAGAGTTCTGGAGGCACAGACAGTTCTGTGACACAGAGCACAAGTATGGCACTGTACCTCAGGACAGCTGTTTACATGATTTCCCACTCCCTCCTGGTGGGTTTAGCTTGTACTCTGAAAATAGAATCTATGGGCCAATGCACATGAGAAAAGGTGACAAACAGGCAACTACTTGTGCTCCCAGGTGAAGCTCCCAAATTTTCATAAGCAATTCTCCATGCTTCTCCCTAGAACCCAAACACCATACTAGTCCCAAGGGTACACCTATGCCCAGGAACAGAGCTCCTGGTCCCACTGGGTGAAAACACCCCAGGTGATGTAGGAATGCCTTGCATGGATCCCAGGAGCCAGATTCCTATCTTTTTGCTCATGTCCAGCAGGTCCTTGCAACACAGCTTCACTGAAATCAGCAGGAATGCCTGCAGACAAAAGTCTTGCACATCCGGGGTGAAGATCATAATCTGACTTTCCAAACCTCTTACTACAGGACTGGAAACTTCAGGGATAGCAACTTATTGGCAAAACTCGAAGCGCCACGTATCCCACCCGGTGTAAACAATCTTGCAAAACTACCATGTCAGCTTAGGAATTGCCTTCCCAGTGCCCACTGCTGTGAGAGGTCCGGGTTCTAGCAGGAAAACAGCTGAGGCAGCCAGCCTCAGCCATGGGCTGCACCGCTGCCACTGTCCTGCTGCAGCATCCCCAGAAGGTACCTGCGACCCAGAGATAGGAAGGATCAGCCCCACAAACAATGGGGCACACAGATCATCCCCCACCTGGGAGCTTTGGCACACTGTGTCACTCACTGATCCGAAGTTTGGTTTGACACCCACACAATCCTCCCCAGCTAGGGACTGAGCTGAGGTTTCAGTCTCATTTCTACTGACTGTGACTTTATTCACTCTCTGCAGTTTCAATCCCACCAATACTTCATCTCCACCAGTAATCCCTGCCCACCACCTCCACCCATATGTCTGCCTGGTCCTTCCCACAGACTGTTCCAACCCCCTCAAAGCCCTTGTTACCACTCAGCTGATGAGGGTGCAAGGCAGTCGGTGTCAGGGGTCCTCCTTTCTGCCAAGGACATTGGTGGCCTCCTCTAAGCTGATGGAAGGGACTTGGCAGGACAGCAATCTTCTGCTTGGGGTTTCGCTGCTCTTCACGATTCCATGTGGGTCGATACCCGGGTTGTATACACACACACACACGCTTGTTTAAGATTCAGCAGTGCCGCAACTGCACTGAATTACACTCCCACTCTGCAGGCTCCAGATCACAGAAGCTTTCAGAGAAACTGAAATGCACACCTTGCAGAAAAATATCTCATAAGTAACCTGGTAGCCTTCGCTCATACCTACACTCTGTGTGACACATGCAGGCAGCACTTTGAATTATGCAGTTCAGACAGACCTGCTTGAGTTTACTTCGTGATTTTGGTGACCCTTGGACTTTGCTTCAAACTGCCATGTATGCAAGCTAGTAAAACAACAAGCATATTACTTTATATCCAATGACTGGTTATTAAACGTTTCTAGCTTCAGCACTTTAAAGGTCAAGAATCCACAGTTAATTGAGTTGTCAGATGAAATTTCTCTAGCAAATGCTCATTTTTAATGGTTTAGAGTTAAAGCATCAAATGCTAACTTGCAGAACAAGAAAAATACATTCTGTGGATGGAAAGATAAGAAAATACTTTACAGTACAGACAAATGAAAAATCAGATTATTAGCATAAAAAATTTCAAACTAAAACATGTAAAAACGCAATAGAAGTATTTTAACAGGCAGTACTACCTTAGATAACAAAAAAGATTTATTGCAAACTAGCAAATCCATTTTTTTTTTGTTGAGTTTATATTTTGCATTACTTTCTGCTTGGCAAATCCCTAGTTGATTTGAACCAGAATAATAAAAAAGCAGTTCTGCTGACTGTGAGGCACTCCATAGCTATCTCAGAACCACACCACTTGACTGCCCCAGAGATGTGCTTGCAGACACCAAGCAGCCAGCAGTCATGCTTACTTAGCCTTAAAATTCCTTTAAAAAGTATTTGTAACCATTCTACCTGACAAGCAGTTTATTCTGGATGGCGTGCTGTGCTTTTGAAAGCTCCCTCCGTTAAAGTAATAAAAATGACCATCTGTAAATAAAAAGTGCTAGAAGCAGCAATTTACTCACTCCCCATGAACTCAGGCCAAACTATGAAAGCTGTGAAGGAAATTTACACACAGTGCCATGCAGATCCCTCCTTATACCTCTTTCCAGTGAAAATAACTATTTCTAAAGCCTGAGAAGATATCAGATGTCCAGGTTGAGCGCATCAGCAAGAGCAAAAGGAAAGGAAAGGACACAGAGTTACTTTCAGATGGATTAAAAAAACCCCCAAACCAGCTAGAAATATGTGGAGTGCTCATGGAGGGCAAGTGCTAAAGCAGGGTTGCTGCCCACTGGGATAGAGTACCCAGTACACAGACAAAAACTCAAAGGATGCCAAAATGGGGAATTTGTTAATAAAGGAAATGAAAGTTCGAAGGTAACAAGAAAGGCTACTAACAGAAAGGGCTATTACAAAAAAAAAAAAGGAAATGAAGTGTTTTCCACCCTTCCTTTAAAGCTGCCTAACTTACAGTAACTCACCACAAGCTCCTTGGCTTGTTTGAGGAACTTTTTGTGTTTCTGTACATACTCATTAAATAACAAATCCTGCTGGTTCAGCAAAGTTTGGCACCTACTGCTGTAGCAGTATTGACGCAATTCCTTCACCAAAATTTAAAACCAAAGGTGAGACGTTAGGAAAATGAGAAATCTGAGTGTCTCAGGGACAGAGGAGGGAAGAGTATGCATTAAGAGTGAGGAACTCATTTCCATTCTCATTAGGATGCTTGGCACAACAACAGAGGATTGATTTGGCTATGACAAATACAGTATCAAGAGATGAGGCCTAAACAAATACCAAAGTTTCAGTGTCTTCGAACGTATTTATGATTCACTAAGTCCATATCACTCCAAGACCCTCACAGCTGACAGTAACACAGCCAGGAATAGGTTTTCTTCACAGGGATAAATTTATATGTACTTTAAAAGCACACATAAGACTGTAACTTTCCAGTGTTTGAAGTTCTGATTGTACCAATAAAATGTATTGGGTTTGTATTTTATTTTTTTTCATGAATATTCTTGACACTAATTCACTAATTAAAAAAAAAAAAATTAAAAAAAAAAAAGTGTTACTAAGACAAAAAGCATTATACCGATACAGGTTTAAAATGCTTACAGCACCAGCATCTTTTTTATACCATTAACTGCATTTAATGCAGCTACTAAAGAAAAACGCTTTGCAAGTGCAATTTAAGGTATCACTGTAAATACCGAAATTATCACAGCAACTGTGTAGCACTTGGAAGTTCAATGTTGCAAACCTCACTAAGGCTGCAGGAGCACTGACATTTTTTAAAGCATTTAGGTTCACAATATGTCAACAGAGTCTGATAAATTTAATCATAGTAAGCAAAACAAGGATTTATGTTCTTCCTTTTTTTCTCTGGTTTTATGAGTACCTTGAACAGAAAGATAAGTATTAGTATTTTGGCAGCTATTAACCTCTCCCTGGATTATTTTACAATGCTGAGAGTGCCAGCCTGTCCCTCAGTTGCCACGCCAGCACCAGCCTGCTACCTCAGATGATGTGCCAAACACTTTGTGTCCGGGGCAAGGCACAGTCCCATGGAACCACCTGAGGCCCACCGTGTGCAGAGAAGATCCCAGGCTGCTGATCAGCTGTTAGAGCAGATAGTGGCACTGCCTTTTTGCCTGTACTAGGGCTACACTACTTTACTCTGGCTTCGTTTTCAGGAAGTGCAGTATCCTGCTCCAGGTCACTGCATGCTCAGAAAGCACCAGTGCTGCTCACAGAGGGTCACCTTTGTAAAGCTGCTGCAGCCCATATTTAAAACAGATCAGTGAAATACATTCTCCATCGTCTCAAATATTAGGGACATTTGGAGAGAAACAAGGAGGACAGCATATGGTCAAGTCTCAGTGGACCAGCCAATCATTTCAGCTCAGGTCTTCCCTCCCCAGACTGGTTTTGCGCTGCTCTGCTCCATCAAGATCATGGATTCCTTCCCTGTGGCAATCAACTTTGACACCAGCCAAGACAAGGCAAGCTTAGGACTAAAGAAGGCCAGCGCCAAATCTATAAACACAGAAGAAATGACTGGTTCAACATTGGCCAAAACTGAACCTACTTTTAAATAAGTCAATTTTTTTTTTGTAGGTGATAAATGTATCGCTCTTTTCTCTCCTGGAATCTCACTGCAGTGGTGGGGATAAGGTTGGTTATGACAATGCACAACCCCAGATGTCTATCAATGATTTGTGTTTGAGCGATTACAGATCCTTATCTTGGGGCATTGCTTGTAGTAATCAGTCAATTTTGACAGCTAATCTAGAGGTCCATACACATTGTTGCTCAAAGGCTCAGCAGGTATCACTAAGATCTGTTTTCAGATAACCCAACTATTTACCTACTCTAAAAAACACATATGAAAGGATGTGCTTTATCTCTTCACCAGCGGGTTAAAGCTAGAGGTGAATGAAGTACAATTTGCAGGCTGGGGGGTAGGGGAGGGTGGGGGGCTCCATAGTAAATTCAAAACCAGCCTCATTTTTCCATGGGGCACTGACCACATCCCCAGCCCATACCAAACCACAACCGGCGTTATTTAACAAGATGGCGCAACTGCAGGCCAACAGGGACAAATTTTCAGTTAAGCTTTATTTCAAGCCTAAGGGACAAACATTGCCATAGCATGACTTGGCTATCAGTACTGTGAGTACCTACACTTCAGCCCCAAACCACTCAACCATAAACAGTTCAGAGAGTCACGCAGAGCATTGTTGACAAATCCCAAGTTTTACGACCTAACCCTGTGTTGTGCCTTGGGCAATACCCACCAACATTTGTGGGGGCAAACCCTGGGGCTTCAGCAGGCTTGGACCAGTATGACATTTTAGCTCGTTGTGCTGGCACATTTGCTGACAGGTTCACACAAGGGGCCTTTGTGGGTAGGAACAATGAGAGAGGCGTGCACAGCACAGGAAAATGGGTGGTGACCACCAAGGGCTGGAAAAAAGCCTCTTTCAAAGGAAGGTCTTTGAAAACATTCATTACACCCCACCCAGCTATTTTCACTACAATATTTCAGTACATAAAAACAACACAGGGAAAATAAACAGCCCATCCTTCAATATGTTGTAGGTTCTCCAAGCCCTGAAAAAAAATCAGCAAGCCATAAAGACGTAGAAATCTTTACCAAAAAGAGCCATGTAAGAGGCCATCCACCAATGCCTCTCCACATCACTGTTCTTCTCTGATGCATTTCCAGGCTCTCTGTGTAAGCTGACTCAAACAGACATGCTAATTTTCAGAGTAAAATTGAAATTTAAAAGTGTATTTGCTAGTAAATACCTGATAGCAAGCATTTATAGGGATCAAAAAGTAACTATATTGACACAATTGAAAAAATTGCTATATAGTCCACTACAATGCATTTCAGCTGTGATTTTTTTCCTACCAATTTCAGCTAGAACTAATAAAATATTTTAGGTAAAACAGCCACCAGAGAGAAAGAAGCAATAAATAATCCATAATTAAATGGTTCTCTGAAACCAGCAGACAGCTGTAAACTGCAAGCAGGTCTTTAGAGACCATACTCTCACAGAGGCTTGTCTGTCCCAGTCAGCGAGGCTTCCAACAGGGCAAAGATTGAGCAGGTGAAGCCCCCAGCCTTAGGAACACAGAAATAGCTCCTTCTCCTAAGGCTTTGGGCTGCTCTCTGATGATGCTTGCTACAGCACCCTTACCCACGAGTTCTGTATAGAAAGGCAGCAGAGCACCTACAGCAGAAATTCAGCCACTTTGTGTGTCACCTTGTTTCAAGCATGAGCTCTCTGTGATGGATGCTCTAAAGACTGCAGTGAGGGCACGCACCAACTCTAAATGGAAATGTTTTGTCCCCTTTAGAGAACACTCAAGACACTCACTAAAATAATTTTGCAGCATTGTCTGTTAGTAAGTAATGCTTACTAGTAGTAATGCTTTGTCCTTCCCAAGTGCCAATACTTCTAATACTGAAGTTAAGAAAACAGATCTTGCAATAAAATCTGAATTAAATAATGCCAATCCTTCTTTACTTTTTGGATCTTAACCATTTTAACGTGCACTTGGCATGATGGAAGTTAATGATTTCTCCTTCTCTACCTCTTGGTGATTTATAGCCATCCACGGTAAGATGATGGATATACAGAATGACAGATTAAACAGCCATTTCTTTGGCAAGCAGAGAATAATAATTCCTGAAAATAACAATACAGATGCTCTAAATTTTGATCATTCCTTGTAACACAGCTTCCTCCACTTCCTGTAACAATGATCAAGCGCAGATTCTGAGGGCCAGGCTGCATTTTTTACCCTCTGAGGTGTGGGTTTTGTCTGTACACACATGCCAGGACACAGCTCATTCTTAGCCCCTGCTTTCCCTTCAGAAGGCTGTTATTTCATACAGTAGCTCTTAAACTGTCTCTCTCCTCCTAACTAAGTCATCGAGTAAACTGGAGCAGTGATAACTTTGCACACTGTAATTTTGAGTTCTCATTAGTATTCAAAAGTCTGTTACTAGTTTAAATCAATAAAAATCGAAATTTAGTAGCTTGAGCTGGGGTAAATTTTGTTATTTGCTTACTACAAGGTTAAAGGATTGATACCTAAGGGTCAGACTTCAGCTACCTGGCCAGAAAAGCAGCAGTCACTTCCGCCAAGTTAGGCAATTCCTCTAAATTTACAGCTAAAATCAAAACCTGGTGTGATGTAACCTGGGGGCAATCAGTAACCCCAAAACACACACCTTCAGCTCCTGGCAAAGGCCTGAGGAGCCTTCTCACTGCTGACCTGCCCCTCTGCACCCACGGTTGTGGCAGAAGCTGGAGGGACATCGAAACTCCAGTACTTGAGAAGGAAACAGTTGTGGCCCCTCAACACTCCACTGCAGTATTTAAAATATTTTAAAAATTAAGGCTTGGTTCTGTCGGGAATCGCCCGCTGGCTCCTCTGACACATCACCCTGAATAATTACTCGCTAAACACTAACTTTCAAAGGGCACTGATATAAAGGCAGCCTGTGTTGTAACACAAAGTAAATAACTGGATGCAGTCTTTCTCTTTTGGTGTTTCATGCTTTATTGCTTCCCTGCTCCTACTGTCTACTAACTCCTAAACCGCTACTCTGGTTACTCTGGGAAAAGGAAAAAAAAATATTATGAACACGAGAAGCAGCAAAACTAGGAAGAAATTATGTACATATACGAAAGTAAATTCACATGACCACGCTTCTTTATATTTTCTGGGTTTTACTTCGGAACTATGAATTAATGTATCAGTATTTTGGCGTTATTCCTGTTGGAGCTTTTATTCTCCTTAAGTTTAAGCAAACAAGGCTCAAGTATATATGCATACACTGGGCCTGTTTCTCATCTCCACCGTGGTCCCATCACCCCAAGAGAGCAGGAGGCAGGAGTCAGCTGTAATAAATTCTGTTTATGAAAAACATAGGTAGGGAGAACTCAATTTTTCCAGAAAAGAAACAAGACTTTTTTGTTTCATATGATACCACCCACAACTGTCAGCTTACTTAACAACACATTATAACTAGGCAGGTTCTGGAGGTCTATCAGAACTGTGCATCTGTGAGGGTGTGGCACCTCAATATTCACTGTTTTGATTCTAACTATAAAGCAACCAAATTTCTGATGAGAATGTCCAAGATGCACATGCTGAAATGCATGCAACTGGATCAGTACACACAGAAGTGGCTACAGGAGTTACACAAAGCAGATGGCATCTCCCAAGTCAGGAGTGAGGGTGCTCTCATCCCAGTAACTACCAACACTGTTTTGTAAACATTGTGCCTCCCTACAGTGATTCTTGGAAAATAAAATTTTTATTCTTCTCATCCTTACCCTAAATTATGTAACTTAATCAACTGCACTGCATAATTTCCCAAGACCTAACTGCTTTCTCAGAAAAAGAAAAAAAGGACAGAAAATGAAGGAGAAAAAAAAAAAAAAAGAAAAGCTACACTCACTACCAAAAGTCATGGTTTTGTTATTAGAAAACACAACTGGGATGGTGCAAGGGCCAAAGCTGAGGTAGGCTGAGAAACAATTGTACCACCACAAGCAGAAGGGCAGAGGAGGGCTGAGGCAGGCGCAGAGAGAGCGCCACGTACGCATGTTGATAAAAGCTGAACCCAAAAGGGAACATCACTTCTTGTGCTAGTGTATTCTTTTGATCTGTGTGTGACTGCCAGTGCAGTTAGCTACATTTGTACAGAACATGCTGCTGTCGCCAAGGGTAGTTATAAAAATATATTTCCCCCTTCATAGAAGGGGGAAAAAAAAGAAGTCCTTTAATACAGAATAACGAACATGAATAAATATTTAAGTCTCTTACTGGAACAGCTTTATGCTACTGTGAAATACATTTAAGACTAAGGCATATGGAAAACAAGAGTCATAATTAAAGAGCAAGGCATACTACAACTAATGGAGACAATCTAAGTTGCATAAATATGACTTAATTTGGTTTAACATAGTTTTTAGTCAATGGTACATTTATAAAGTAACAAGCCTTGAAGAAATACACTTTATGTACATACTACTGATTTTATTACACATTTTAAAAAATTTTAAAAGCCATTAGTCATGACTGTATATAAAAATTATCTATATAAACTTTTCTCCCTTGCTCTTATTATAATTTCCTCATACAGATAATGGATTTCTCCCAACTTTGAAGAAAACTTGAAAACATTGGAAAAAATCTTCAAGGACTATAAGTCAACAGCCATTACCAGAACAAACCCATGTGGATGAATATTTTAACCACAGTTTCTCCACTTAAGAGGAAACCAATCTCTCAGATCACTAAGAATCAAACAGGAGATTTTCATAACTGCTACCAAATAAAAAGTTTTGTTACCTACCAATAAATGTTTACCACAGCTGAGAACAGGTTGTTCAGCTTTAACCAACAAAAGCCTGGCAAAACCTTTCTAAAAACACGGTGAACAAAACCATGTAAGAAGAAAGAGGCCCTCCTCTATCTGCTGTATTTTCAATTAAGCTCCAACTCATAGTGAGCTAAGGCATAAGTCTGTGCCTCTGCAGACACAGGAATTTTATTCATTGTGATTACACCATGTTTTGTTAAAAACCTGAATGAAGATTTGTTTCCCTGAAGCTCTAGCTTGCTAATAGCTCTGGGAGAAGGATGAATGACAGCACCAAACCTCATCAGCCCAGAAATGAAGAATGCCAACGACTTGTCTAACCTGTAGATCTGAGGTTGCAGGATTCACTTGAATTAATACAATTTGAACCTGAGCATTTCTTTAAAACAACAACCAACCAACTTAAGCAACTTTCAAGGATGGAAGACCAAAGCCAACCCACTGCAACATTTAGAAACTTGCTCTACTAGTCAGTCCCCTTCACTGTCAAAATATTTGTATAGATTTTCTTTTTACTCCATTATAATTTATTTCTTACTGCCTATTTTTAAAGGCCTGAAGTTATTTTGGGCACATAGGTGTACCAACCCAAAACCACTTCACTTTCAGCCTGTTTCATACTGTGAAAAACTTCCTAACCAACAGGTCTTGCATCACTGATATGTTCTGTGCAGAAACTGGGTGCAAATTCAAATCCAGCATTTAACTCGAGAAAACATCAGGCCAAGCAGGAAAGAGCAAAGAATTACGAAGTCAAGTTTGGCCAGAGGGGAGAGACAGAGAAACAAGCTGTGGGGTTTCAGGAGGAAAAAACCACACAAACACAAACACTCCTCACCCCAGTTCCCAGAAAATCCAGTGTTTGCCTCTGGTGTATGCTATTTCCCCTTCTGCCTTTCACAGGGAGCAGCCACAGCAGGTCACTCCTCAGGTGCTCCCAGAGTCACAGCGCTCACCTGCGCACTCTGTCACCGTCAGCACCTGCTGTGCCGGGCACAAGCATCTCCACAGATGGATTGCTCTGGACAGTAAAAAACAAAGAGTGGCTGCAGGCAGCAGCTGCAAAGCCTGCTTCTGTGACCTCTCCCTCCCTGCTGTTTACACGGGAAGGATGGAATGCCATCGACCATACTCTCTGAGGTACAGTTGACTAAAAGAGCTTTGCAAAGCCAGTCTCAAAACATGTCTTTCCCACGTTTTTGGGAGCTGCAGCTATTTAAATTATCATCTTGAAATATTAAACTCCTCACTTCCTCGTTTTAGCATTAAAAACAAAACAGCAACAGGACAACTGGGAAAAACACACTTGACGCGACATGTCCCATGTCTGACCCATCTGACCCCCGCTCAGAGCAGGGATCCAGTACTGACACTCATCCCCACGCACAAACAGGGGACCCAAGGAGAGGAGGAGCAGCAAAAAAAATCTGAAACTCCATCCAAACAACGATATTTGTGGTACAAAGGAATAGGACACGGAGGACACAACAGAGTTCAGGATGATGGACTAGCCTGTGATACTACAAAGGCAAGGTCTCCCCTCCCAAGTGTCTCTCTGAGGAATCACATCACACCTGTCCCTAGGACCAATTCTTACCTCATCACACTAACTGAAATAGAGTTATCCTGACTTGCACCCATGGAAGATTGGAATACTTACTTCAAAATAAGTTTCATGTTTTCTTGTGTTGTTTTAATGCAAATAAACAGCAAATACTTTGTTCTCAGACTCTCCTGGGATGTGTCCCACTCCTTACACCAGATCAGCTATTAAGAAGCAGTGACTGTTCAGCATGGGGAACATCTCAATATCCACATCAGCTCTGTTATTTGGCTACTGAAAAAGAAGGAGAAAGATTTAAAAGAGAAAGTAGAAACAACAATTTTGGGAAAAGTTTGAACAAAACAAGGGCTCTGCAAGTAATAAAAAGTAACTCTTTCTATGAGTCTATTATAGAAAATAATGAGGGTTTCTCATCATTCCAGAGGCTATGAGAGAATGAACCTGTAACTAGTCTGTGATACAGCATTTCCTATGCCTCAATATAAATCTATTTCAGTAGAAAAAAAAGAAAATATGAAGAACATTTGAAATGAATACCACATAAAAAAGCAAGAAAGACCACAAACAGAGGTTCATTAAATGATATTCTCTTCCACACAGAAGCCTGAAACATGGAGAGAACTGGAAACCAGATTTTTATCAAACCATCTCTGGAGGAAGTAGATAACACAATTCAGAAAATGGGATAAAGATTTGGGAGTGCCATCAGCAGATTTAGGGAGAGGAAAGGGAAAGCACACAACAAAAAAAAAAAAAAATCCCATGAATGTAGAAAGACTTCAAGAATATGGAAAACATTTCCAAGTGCAGACCTAGGATTAGATAAAGAGAGAAGTCAAGAACTTTTCACCCTAAGTGTCTTGGTTCACAGAGGGGAAAAGGTGCAGGTGTGCCTGAAATACAGGAACATCTGGACTTTGTTAAGTCCTAGTTAGGCAAGCACAGATCATCTTAATTAACCAGGCTTTGAGAACTGTCAGGAGGACAAAGATTAATTCTGTTTAGCTCCACGAATAATACTTTTTAAGAACAAAAGGGCTCAGCCTGCACAGTAGCTTCACCAACAAAGATACACTTCTTATTCCCACAGTGATACAGCAGAGAAAAAAATACTACATAAAAACTTGAAAGAGAAAAATGCATCTTCTATTAAGCAGTACCTTCATACAAATATACATGACTGCACCTGTGCAGATACAACTCAGCCCTCAAAAAAGCCACCAACATCACAACCCAAAAAGTAAAACTAGAATAAACCTTATGTCAGGATTATTTTGTGTATGCTCAAGTATTTTTTCCCATGTTTTTGCTCACAAGGTTGCTGTATCCTCACCCATGGCAAGCTCCCACGGCTATCTGCTCAGTGAGCCCCGTGCTATCCCTTGCACAAGCAAGGCCACTGCCAGCCCTCCTCAGAAAGGTAAGTGCTCCCCTAGTGAGAGCACCTGTCCTGTGAAGCAGAGTCCATTTCATTAATTGAAAAGCCTTTTCCAATTTGGCCTGAATAAACTTCTTTTCACGGCTGTCTGCCCAAATATCTCAGGTCTTAACGTGCTTTATCCCTGGTCCAACTGCTCACCTAAACTACCTAAATTAGCTCATTTTCTAGTGTGCTTCTGGAACTCACATCACAGGCCAGAAGGAGTTGAGCCCTTGCATCCTCCTCCCTGAAGGTGGATTGGAAGTTCAAACTAGAGCTTCAAGGCTAGCTGTCCTGAGGGTTTAATTCTGCATCTCCATCTGTATTTTACACAGAGTCTTCACCGGAGATGTTGTTTTCCTATTTCCTTTCATGCTGCTATTTCAGTAGTTTTGGGAGCTACTTCTCTATTTCACTCTGTCATCAGGGAACTGGGGACCATTTTCTGTAGTGAAACTGCTTTGTTCAGCATCCATTCATACCTACAAGATCACAAGTAAGTAAGTAAATATGACAAACAGCAGAGTTTTCCCTGTATCTACTTGTACATTGGCATCAGACTCCTTCAGTTTTGCTACTCCATTTTGTTCTCTCTCAGGTGTAAACACAGTGCCAACACACTACCCTGCTTTGTTATCCATCTATGGTAACACAGCTTTGATGTTACTCAAGGTTTAACTTCACTGAAGTTACGTTTAACACGCCATGAACAGAATCCCCTTGTCCATCACATCCTGCCTGCCTGTTAGAAGCCAGAGTACACCTGGTACTCTGCACTGCAAACAGACCTCTGCCACCTTGCCTTCAGGTTATTGCCCTAAATTTGCATTTATATCAGTCAACCAGAATTTATGGTTTCTTACAGTGTAGCATTGTTATTACTTCATTGTATTGCTATCTAAATATTACGCCACTAAATTCACCTTTGAAGACAACTTTCATGTATTTGACCAGTATTGACAAAGAAGAATTTAGTTACTAGTTCTGCCATAAACACATTTTAATAGCACACTACCCCTCTTTCTAAACACTTTGAAGCTGCAGAGGGAATAAAGCATTACCCACAGAATGGGCATAATACAGAAGCAATGCTCAAAGTATTATAACATTACACATTTCTAAAAACAGTGTCAACCACAATATATTCTAAGGCACTACAGTAAAATCCAGACCCACATCACATGTTAATCTCCTGATTAACACAAAGGTTTTTGTCAGATAAAAGTACTTCAGAAAGTTCATACGTGTGATGTTTTCTCCTACATCATTAAGACATCAATGCAGAATAAAATATTAAAACAATAGGACCTTTGCACGTTGTTTTACCCTGGGCCTGTAAGGAATTAGCTGATCAAGACCAGCAAGACTACGTGCTCTAGCTAATAATCTGTGCAGCTACACACATGAAAAGACTTCCCCCAGCTTTTCAGGTGCCACTGTCTTAGTTTTTAGGGTAAGAAGAGGGAGTTCATATACTTTGCAGATTGTCTGGACCGACCAGACCTAGCCTTCCCAAGGATTACTGTCCTTGCAGTCACTCAGCGCAACAGAAATTGGCAGCAATAGCTGGAGAAGGAAAAGGAGTTGGAGAAAGGGCAGGTATTTTGAAGGATGGTCAGGAGCAAGTCATTTAGGAATGTGAGAGGGTAACTGTCCTTGACATTTGCAAACTGGCAAGCACTGTACAGCAGTGTCCAGGCTGCAACTATAAAATACTTTAAGTACTGCAGCTAGAGTTCAGCAGCGGTTCCCTATTTAGTCACTCAGAACTCAATGTCTTTAAATAAATACTTTTACAAACTATAAATGTACCAGTGAGCATGTCCAGCTTTTGCAAGACACTAAGCATCATTCACATACCCTGTGGCTAATGTTTTACCCTGGACACTGGCTACCCATTGTCAACATAATAAGAAGTCCAAGCATTTAAAAAATGACGAGAGGTAAGTCTGGTTTACAAGAAAATGGTAACATTTAAATATTTGTAGATCTGTGTGCACATTCATATATGTACACACGGGCATCACCATGCACCCACAAACACATGGGGCTCAGAAGTCTTTGCCTTTCCATTTCTAAATTTTTGTGAGTAACTGGGACACAACTTCAAACTTCTCCATCATAAAATATTAAAAAAAAAAATACACAGACATAAGAGAGACAGAAAGGAAAGTATGTGTCTCACACCTACACATTAAGAATTAAGACATTCACAGTAGCTATTTGTGTAACTCTTGGTAGGAGCTACCAGTGCTGCAACGACAGAAATAATTTTCTCAGTTTTTGTCATCAGCAGACACATTCCTCAAGGTGGGATGGATAAAATTATACTGATAATTGTACTTCAACCTGTGCACAAACTTTGACTCGGCAATACTGTAGTACAGAAAAAGAAGAGGAAAAAGCAGGAGTTATCCCTCAGAATCTAACCAATGCCAGGATTTAGTATACCCATATCTGAGGCCTGAAGCCTCTACTGAAAGCCTCTCTTCTTTGCTCGGGGAAGGGGGAGAAGACAATAAAAACCAGAGGATAGAAGTAGGTTAGAAGTAAACATTATCCATTTAAACTGCTAATGGCAAGCTCTGTTGTTATATTTTTATCAATGCTTTTCTGCAAATTACTTTTATCAGTGATAATTTAGCTTTTATTTCATTATCTCGCAGAGCGGACAAAAGGAAAACAGATTTGTTTTACAACAGCTCCAGCACTTGCTCTGTCCATTAACATTGACAGACGAAGGTAAATTAAAGCTCTTAGATCACATTTTCAGCATATGTGGCACTGAGGTGTCTGTTTCTAACCAACGTGTTTCTAAAGGAGAACAGATTTCATGTTAATGCTTTTATTCACTCCACACAGTTAATGCAAGTTTCTGTATTTTTTTCATATTTCATATTTTTTCTCCATTCAGTTCTATGTGCTTCCAAAAACATCTCAGGACAATCAGGGAAAAATCAATATTTTAAACAGGAAAAATACTACATTTCAGTCAACTGAAGAGTGAAATAGCACTTCCCCTCCTTCCAGTTTTCTTAATGCCATAGAACCACAGCGAGGTTGTGTGATTAAAATAATAAATAAGCATAAAGAACCCCTTGGAGGACTTACTTTTGTTCCAATGCTCCTCTTCATCCTTTTTTTAGCAATGTTTTCAGCTATTCTACTTACTTCAGTAGAGGTAAACAGATTGCTTTATAATTTTCATCTAAAATAATAAACTCATTTATAGGAGCTAAGGTAGCAAGCCAGCTGTTCTGGGCAAACAGTGGGCTCTCCATTTCAAGGATAGCTCAATGGCTTTGATTACAAACAATTTTGCAAGAAAAACAACAAAATATTATTGACTGCTCTAAAAATGCAAGTAATTAGTCATTAGTAATAACCATTCTAACTAAATAATACAGTCACTTCTGTTCTTTTATGAAATAGCCTTTCACTTGGACTTAACACAAAAGCTGTATTAGAAAAACCAGAATTTCAAAGTCTGAACTGACAGCCAGATATTCTGGCTTGCTCTGAAGACTACTTGTGTTACCATTAAAAATATATATATTCTTTAATTTTAGATACTTGAGATAGTTCTAATTTGTGTATACAACCCACATAAAAGGGCTCTTTCTCAAAGGCAATAAATAATGTCATTAATGCAAAATTAAAAGCTAGTATCAAAGTATTTCAAAGAAAGAATATTCTACTTTGTAGAAGCAAAATGAAAAAGTTCTGCTACCATAATTTCTTTGTTGACTATGCAGGTTTGTGACAAACAACCCCAATACTGTCAAATGTCTTTTCATTCTCTAATAAATCCCACATTTTTTCTCAGAATAAGGTTTATAAAAGTCTCAGATAAATTTAATTTAGTTTTTATGTCTCTTCAGCAAACATTACATGACGAATTACAAACAAATGTTACTGCTGGGGCAGGTCACATTGATGAAAATAGATTAATATTAAAGCACATGGAAATCTGGAAGAGCAAGAAAATATTTCTTGGACTACCACCAAGGCAATTTTAAAGCATAAACACGAATATAATTTAATCATTTCCTTACAAGCAGCCTTCACTACAGGGCTCCCAAAGAAATTACAAAAATGAAGTGTCAGAGTATGTATTTTAAGAGGACCTTTACTGAGATGGGGAGGAGGAAGAACATGGTAGTTGAATATTTTTAACCAGCTTTCCAGAGATGAGTCTAAATCAAGCTCTTACGAATCTTCCCTGTCATAACCCACTACAGAGGTCAAAGGCTGAAGCTTTCCCAGAGGTTCACTGTGCACAACAAACACTAAAAGTTCCTTAAATTTAGTTTATATATAACAGCAAAAGTGCTGTGGCCAGTGACATCCCATACAGTCCCATTAGTCCTGAACAGGGCATAAGCAGGGCAGGCAAAGCACAAAAAGGCCACACTTTCAACTAGCCCTAGCAGTCATGTTGGCACCAGTTAGTGCTCTTATACTCTTTAAAATGTGCTGTGAAAGGACAACAAAACCAATCCCTTACTGCAGACATTGGACATATTTTGCTATAAACTGTGTATTTTTTCCCTGATGTATTACAATTATTTGTGAACTATTATTAAGCTTTACAAAAGGACTTGGGGGTGTGGATTTTTTTTTTTTTTAATTGAGCAGAGATCCAGTGAATAATTTTGAGTAATTTGAGCTTGTGAGCTCTGCAAGCTGGACTGGAGCAGCGAGTTCAGTACCCTGAGGCTAACCTGGGGACGCCTGGCGGGAGCTTGGCCACTTGGCCAGAGCTGAAGCCCTTGGCTCTTGTGCTGGACATCTAACCTGTAAGCTATTTCACGTCTATAATTTATCTGCAAACATCAGGGGAATTGGTAGGAGAGGGGAGGCTGCTGAATGTGTGTGCTGAACTCTCTAGGAACCTGCCATTCCAACTGTGCTTAGGACTCACTCTTCTAATACTGTCTCCAATCAAGCAATTAAAATAAAATTAAAATGAAAAAATCCGAAGAAAAACCCAACAAAACACTCTTCCTTGAACTTTCTGAAACACTTAAAAAAATAAGTCACTATAATGGAGGTGGTTCCAGAAGAAGCTATCAGCACAATCACAAAGGCAAAGAAACTACTGAGTTTCACAAGACCTTGTCATCATCAGCAAGCTCAACATAAGGAGATTTTTTCTGCCCCAAGCTGTTAGTGCAGCACAGGGGAAGAACAAAGGGACATTAATGATGCTGTTGCACGTACTGCACAGCCTGACCAGCATCAGAGAAGTGTTGAAGAGCCTGAGGCCACCAGTCTCTTGCTCCACCAGATGCCCTGTCTACAGCCACCCACCGCCCGCAACGTCTGCTGCAGGTTCCGCAGAAGCCAGTGGCAAACACCCAAGAAAGTTGAGTTTCCACAACATGATGCAAATGAGAATCTAGATTCAGCTGGTTTGTGAATACAGCTGCTACCCATAAATCTATCTTTTTCACACTCAGGTGATCTTTGACATTACCATGCCCTACAAATATCTACGGCTTGTTTGGCAAATGAAGTTTCAAAAACAAGAACAGCTTTGTAATTATGGCTTGGCTTTGTATATAAGTAGTGGTAACCACAAAATGTATTTAAGGTGATTTGCTGTATATGCAGTTCTATCAAGCACATAAACATCCCTCTCCTAAACAGAGCCTATTTGCCTTCAATAACCATCCTGGTGTATCCCCAGCTTTTTGGAGGGCACATAACCATCTCCTCTCTTTGTCACTCCCTGCTTACTCCAGCACCCTCGTGTCTGTCAGTGCCTCACTCCTTCTCCTTTGACACCTCAAAAGGTTTCACCACAGACTTTATACTTTCTTAGTAGTAACAGATGCACAGAATATTTTCAGCATCTGCATATGCTAAGTGCCTTCAGTTCCTCAGTAAAGTCACCCTACAGGAAACAAATGCAAATTACTGCCTTCTAGACATAAGGCATGGTCCTGAGGACCTTGTCATTAAATCATTAACCTTTGCCTTTCATTTTACCTATGTTTTCAGTATTCAAATGTTGCTTGAAATAGACAACCTTAGTACTTCCCCATGCTGCAATTTGTTACCAAGTGCTTCACTCCAATGATTGAACAGTGACAAACAAATGAGAGTACCAGTTCCCAAGCAACAACAAAGCAGTTCAATAATTACTGCAAAAGTTAATAACGGTGTCCCCATAAAACCTTGCAAAAATCTGTTTATCGTTCCTACGTAATCCCTAAACCAGGATTTTCAAAGAGCCCTAAATACCATTTTCTCTGCCTTCAAGGCTCTAGCTCTGCACCCTACTGATGCTCTGGTTTATCAGAAGATGATGCTAACCATGGTTGGTATCTTATCTCTGTAATCCCCCAGGGTTAGGCCAAGGCTAGTGTTGTGCTAGGGGTATGTAAAGAGGTGCTTTGCTGTGGAAACAACCACATGTAATTTGGTGAAAAGCCTGAATAATTGGTATGTAATAATTATGGTTGCTAGTACCAAATGTTTGTTTTCCTGGAAAAAAACAAAAACAAAACCAAACCAAAAAACAACAGAAAAAACCAACCGAAAACTTCGTAACAGCCCATATCTATCAAACATAAGACTAAAAGTTGGTTCATACACATATTAACATATTAGATTTACAAGCATGAGATGTCCAATCAAAAAGTACGTATGGGTGCTGAAATCACCCGTATGGGTGGGAGGGGGTTTTGCTGTTGATCTGGATAGAGTGAAAGTAAAGCTGGTTTGCCCCTTCATCAACCATTTCGGTCCTCTTGGTGCACCCTTGCCTACAGAGGAATACACAGCAATATCCCTGGCAGGCAAGGTGAGAGGTTGATGTAGCCCAGCATCTTCTCATCAGCCCACTTCAAACAGCAGACACTTCAAGGAGGACACAGAAAGCAGAGATGCTTCCCCAAAATGCTCTCCCAGCCTCCTTGCCCCTCAGCCTTCCCCTGAGCCCTGACCCAGTGAAGTCTGTTTGGTCAAACCTCCCACAGTGGCTATGGGTGCTTGTGAGGACTGAAGTCCAGCACACATGCAAAGCTCAGCAGAACCCTTTGAGACTGCTGCTGTGGTAATCCAGCACCACACTCAGGAGTCAGGAGCTGCCCATCAGCCTTCACAGCTCCTGGTCCTCTCCTGCCAGCCCTCCCTTTGCACCAGCAGCCTACAGCAGTGTCCTCAGGAGAAAGCCATGCTGCTGAACAGAGCTCCCTCCACAGCTGAAAAGTTCCTTTCAGCCCCCAGGCAGCATCTGTGCTGCAAATGCCACCCAAAAAGACAACCTCACCAAGTAACAGCAGAAAAAACGTGTGCCTCTTGTCTTTTGTTAAAAGTTCCCTTGGCATTACGCTCTTCTTCCAAAAATGGTTCCTATACTTACTTAATACAGAAAAAAAAAAAAAAAAAAAAAAAAAAAAAAAAAAAAAAAAAAAAAAAAAAAAAAGGGGCGTGGGGGTTCCCTATTTAGAGAAACTTAAGTGTGAACACTGCATAAGATGTCATCATTCTTTCTGGGACTTTTGTGTTAATATTTTGAAAAGCTGCATTTTCATAATTTGTATTGCATAGCCCCACATCCCCATCATACCCTAATGCTTTGAAAATCTCAAAAAAACCCCCCAAACCCCAAAACAATACATCATAAGCAACAGTTAACATTTACTATTCACTTCTGTTTGTTCTGACAGATCGTCAACAGGAACCTTTTCAGATCTTTATTTTTTGTAGTACGACTAAGACTATACTTCCTCGCCATAGCATATGCTGGGTTTTAATGTTAATTTTACTGTTCTTTCACTTCACTTCTTCAAACCACATCCATTTAAGCTTTTTAAGCATACTTAAACATACAAACATAGTAATTGTTGTTATTAGACCTATCCTCTAAGAGACTAAGTATACTGAATTACTACATCAGACAGTAGGAGAAGCTCTTCCAAAACTCCTAAGGTCCTCAGTACTTAATGAGACTCAATTTTATAGTATACATTAAAATTGTTGTTACACACCTACAGCATTCCCTCATGAGCACAGGTCCCTAATGACAGCATGCAAGCTACTTGCATGAGACACGGCGTGTTCTGCTATAGTGTCACAAGGCTGGCTTTCCCTGCCGATAGGCTACAACCTCAGAGCAAGTGCCACTAAAAAACTTTAAATGTTAAGAATAAACTAAATTAGTATCGGGAACTCTCCCTCAATAGCAGTACCTGTATGAGAAGTCTCTCATTGCCCCCTGCACACTGCCTGTGAAAGAGGTTCACAGGTGTTGCCACTTTGCCAGCTGCAGCATGCAGCTCATGAAAAGCACTCTAATGCTCTTTGGCACTGTGGGCATAGCCACATTTCTGCTGTTCCCAGTTAGCCTTTATACAGACTTCCCTAGATGAGAAGTTTATTCCTGCCCCTGTAAAAGCTCAGCCTGAGAAACACCAAGCAAGCTCTCCAGCTTCAGGAAGGAGCAGGCATGCAGGCTGAAAATACTTGGTGTTAGGCAAGCTGCTCCTTTCCACTTTATCTGTGAGCACAGGCATTTTGGAAGCCTATATCTGCCCTAACACATCCTTCAAAGGGGAGCAGTATCTCTGCACACCAAAAGCCGAGTGACGGAGGCTGCTGTACCCCAGAGATACCTATCACCCCTCTCCTGCGGCAGGGCACACGCTGGATGGGCCATCAGTGTCCTGAGCACAGGCCTGCACGAAGCTGCAGGTGTGGCCGTGTCCCCAGTGACGCGAGGGACACAGGGTGTTCCCAGCTCTGGAAGCAGATTAACGTGTACAGCTACACGCGTGTTTACTTGACTGGGATCCACATTTAGACATGGATAGAAGGGAACAAGCCCCAGCTGTTTACTGGGACAAAACCTCCACTGAAGGCAGTGGGTATCTGCCTGTACAGCTGAGGATCAAACCCTGAAACCTTCTGCAGTGCCCATTTGCACATTTCTAAATCATCAAAGAAAAAGGAAAAGCGAACATGCCCACGTGACCATGGGTATCTCCACTACTTGGCTACATTTGCCTTTTAAACACTGACGAAAGGACTAGGACTTAGCCCATCTTTTTTGAACAAGAGTTTCAAAATCTTGTTATTCTATATGCAGAGTAAATTTCTAGCTCTGACTTTATAAGCAAAACAAATTTTCTCTTAAATCACTTAAAATGATTTACACAGGAGGAAGATATACTTATTAAAAGAAATGCCCTAAAATATCTCTCTAGCTGTTTCCATTTGGAGAGAAAAATCCCTCTTTATTGACAGTGAACTGTGCTCTCCAGCAGGCTGAGCGGTGCTCAGTCCAACACCTTTTGCAATTCTTAAATGTCTTCTCTAATCTTGGGGCCAAGCCCAGCAACAGTATACTTCAACCATACAATTCATATTTGTATGGCTTATCCAGGACTCCAAACCCATCACTGAGGAGCAGGATTGTTTCTTTTCTCCATCCTTGGTCAAAACATGTTCAGGTCAAAACATAACCATGTTTTGGCAACCATGCTGCTAGAGCTGTTTGGTCAAGTCAAGGCATACTAGGATTTCTGGCTTTGCATCCATCTGTCAAAAATGCAGTATATGTAATGCATGCCCCTAAGAAGTGCTTGTATTCCCAATACCATGAAATGGTTTGCTAGAGGTCAGCAGTATCACTGCTCTGTTACTCTGACAATTCTCCAAGTATGGTTTTAGCTGGACTGTAGCCATTAAAATGTTGATTCTAAGAATACAACTACACACTACAGCCTTTAAGTGACCAAGAAAGCTGTCTCATAACACACATTAAACTAATCAGATTAAAAAACAGTGTTGCAAGAAGTTGCAGCATGACTTTTTCTATGACAACTGGATAACCTGGATTCATGGAAAATATGATGGTATGAGACAACTTAAAGAGAATCTCATATAACTGTGATGACTAAGTCAATTTTAATGCTTTCCCTTAAAATGATTCTTCTGTTTCTTCAAAGCAGATAATATTTAAATGGATGATACATGACCTGGGAACTATATAACAGAAAAAAAATCAGTACAGTCTATTGAGTAAGTTTACAAACATACTGAAGTGACTATTTTGTCATCTCTACTCTTCAGCTTTTCAAAACCGTGCCAGGAAGAGGTCTGCCAAAGAACCTGAGTAACAGTTTGAAAACTGTGTTTAAACTGTGTAGAAAGTGTCAAGGTAGACAAACATCTTTCTGAAAATGAGTTACTGACAAAGCTCTGTAAGTACACACAGTCTTCTACATATAACTTCCTGTGCAAACAGAAATATTTAGAAAACAATCAGCATAAATGCAGTGACATGGCACAAGCTGCTATGAAATACACTTTCAAAACATGTACAGATAATCTAGGCTAGTAAATGGTAAACATCATTAAACACACTTGCTTCAACAGTAAAACTAATGCATATTTTAACTACAGACAATTGCAGAAACAACTTGTGTGGATGCCTTAAAAACCATCAGCATGAAAATACTGGTTTTTGAAACTCCTTCCTGAAATTCCTGTCATTGTCTTTAACACTCTGGATACCTGGAGCATGCTTCCAAGGCAAATGTAAGGACTTGTAACTGAGGGAATGCTAGAAATAACAAGAATTTCAGAGCGCTTTCATTGTGCGCTGCCTCCCCCATCCTCAATTAGCTCCTACATTTGTAACAGAAATCAGAGCAACAGCGGCACCATTTCAGAGGTGCTGTCAATCTGAAGTCGTGCCTCACGCTTATCTCGTCACGAGGCCGCAGCAGCCAACTCCACTGCCTACAGTCATGTCAGCACTGACATACGCCCCCGCTGCCGGCGGCTTCCCCCTGGAAGGGTGCTTCCATTGGCGTCACCGCCGGGACGCCTCCTGCCACTGACATGGCTCAGCTGCACGTTTGCAGCACTGGCCTTTGAAAAAGTCAACCCTATAAAGTAGGCAGTGACCAGAATGAGCCGCAGTTATACAAGAAGCAAGGAAATATTATGCAAGACCACAGGAAGTCAGAGGAGACAGCATTCTGGGCAGGCCTGGCAAGGAGTCTGTGTGAACTTCAGCTAACAAGCAAAGCTCGGTCATTGGCGCCAAATTCAGCAGAGAACATTCCCAGTGCTGCAAAGGATAACACTCCCCATGCTTTTGCCAGTGGGCTGTGTTCCAGGACGCCATGTACCTGATGAAATGCAGATAAACCTGGGTCTTACTTTTCGCCAAGTTTTCATTTATTTTTAAAATTTGAGGCATATTTTGGTCCAACACTTGTTAGAAGTGGCAAATGGTTTATTTTCATGGCTTTGGTAATAGATCACTTGCTCTTACACTCCCTGTAATTTCAACTACAATAAGTGACCTACAAAGAAAACGTTTGGCACAAGCCTCATTTTTTCCACACATCTTGCCCATCTCTACCTCAAGGCTCTCTGCTAATAGGATATGTGAGGATTATGGATTCCTTTTCCCTTGGCATTTTGGAATGACCTCTGAAAATACACTTGGTGCAAAAGGATGATGTTCACCTTGCACATAACTATACTATTTTAGTCAGCTTCAACATCAAAAGTAATTGTTTTGGGGGTTGGGTTTGTTGGTTTGTTTTTTTTTTTTTTCATTTTTGAAAGCTACTTCACACAGGTCCTAATTGGAGAAGACATCCATTAAAAGGCAGAAAACTTGATTTCCCAAATGACTGAAAAAATTTGCCTTAATTTGGCAAACATTCATCATCTAGCAATACATGTGTTCAGAGAGGTTTTATGCTTTGTTCCAGGATTCACCTTTAAAACATCAGTGATAAAATGCTGGATGTGGAAATCCAGTTTTAGGTTCACGCACACATACTGCCAAATAAGAAGCACAGCATGCAGAGTCTTACACAACACAAAACAATTACCAATTGTGATGAGAGTAGACAAAGCGTTCTCAAGAGAATCTATTTTATGTTTGTAATCACCCTCAAAAAAACACACAATAGCACTCTCCTTCCAGCAAATACATAATACAAACAAAAACCAAAGAGCAGTACTGCCCCGACTGGGGGAAGTGATTCTGAGAAGTATAAGTGATCTTCAGTAGATACCGATTGCCAAAGCCAATGAACAAATTTTAGAAGTTTTCATCATTACCTTTGCTTATGAGAACAACAAACATGCACAGCTCTGAACAGGAGATTCCCACCTTCAAGGCGGTTTGCACATGAAAAGGTTCCCATAACCTACTGCTCTTGCAAAAATAATTAAACAAGCACTGCAACAACACAGGAAAGTGAAAATGTTAGTGGTGACAATGCCTTCATTGTTACTGCCAGTACAACAATGCCCAAAATTAATCATAACCCCAACAATCAACACCAACGCACACACAGTTGGGCCTCTCCAACCAAAACAGATCTTTCTACAGCTGGATCCAGAGCTATAGCTTTGAGAAGTGCAGTTGTTTCTCCAGCTGAACTCAGAGATTCCTATCCAGCAGAAACAAGCCTAGCTGCACTTCTCAAGGCCTGAGTGAGGTATACGTTGGTGGTTTTAAGGTGGCCAGTCTACAATAGCCCTCAGTACTGTTAGTATTAATCATAGTAGCACAGCAGTTTCCTCATCCAAAACCAGTAAGGTCTAAGCACGCTAAAACACTCAGAAGCGCCCAGAGTAAGGAACAGCATTTTATCTGTATCTATTTCTGCAAAATAGCAAGGCAAACAGCTCACAGTAAGTTTTTAAAACACCATAAGGGTTAACTAGTGACCCACGCTACAAAAGCAACAAGCTTTTTTTTGCTAGCGCCATCAAGGGCGCTAGCAAAAACACACTTCTCTGGATTCTGCAGACTCCTGGTGGATCCTGGAACCTGTGGCACAGCAAGCTGCAATCACGTAGCTGCCTGGCACCCAGACTTCTGCAGCCATAGGAAGTCTTTCTTCTCTACAGGGAAATTGACTTGTGGTTGCAACTTTTCCCTGTAGCCACTATAACACCTATTCCCAGTTATTTAATATTCTTGAGATCTCTACAGCTCTATCAGAAACAGAGGTTGACACACTATAACCATGTAAACCTTGATCCCTTAAGGAAACAAGCTGGAAGAGGATAATTCATGTAATCACTGTCTCATCATCTATTAAAATTTCTTTTGATTTCCAAGCAGTTCACTGAGTCATAATCCTTCTCCATACTTCCTATATGCAATTCATATTCAGCCACAGCAAACTAGAATATACCTACAATCACAAGCACAGTAAGGTATTTACTTCCTCTGAGGTGCAGGAGATGTTTTGACTCTCCATAGCAAGTATATCTCTAGTCTGAGGCCTTCCCTTTATTTTTCTTCAGTACATTGATTTCATGTTCCACAGCTTCACTAAAACATCTCCCAGTATGTGGGCAAACAGAGTGCACTGAAATACATTAGCCCACCAAATATTCCTTCTTACAAGTATAAACCAAAACTGGCTTCCTATACAAGAACAGTGTAAGAACCTTACAAAGGTGTTCCACTTGCTTAATCCACTAAGACTTGAAGTGAAATGATCCCAAAACCCTCTTTTAAGAGGGATGAAGGTTTATATCACACACAGCTGACATTTTATTCTCCTCAAAGGCATTTTCACAAAACAGTACCCAGAGATCTGAGGCAGGAACTGAATCCATTTTGATAAAAGTTCTAGACATTACGGACATGGAGGGTTTTTTTGGTACAAAAGCCAGAGCACTCCAAGCTGTTAATTAAGGTACAAAGATTAACTTAGGAAACCAAATCAACAGGAGTGCACAGCTCAACAAATGCCTCAGTAGGCTCCTTCCATGGCTGTAACCTACTCAAAATGCAATATAACATGAAATCATTCTATACTTGCACTGTATTCATGACATGACTCCCTCTGAAGGAATGCTCTATAAAGACTTCACATTAGCAGTGTTTCTTCTTAAAAGGTTTCAATAGGTCAGGTGGCAGGTGCTCTTCCTCTTTCAGCTCTGCCTTTAGGTGGACTTCTGCTATGCATTAGCCATTACTGCACCCAAAATCTCTACTGTAACCCGCAATGCAGACTTTGCTCGCTGCTCATTTTAGCCTCCTCCAGGTTAGAAGAGCTCTGAAAAGCTCCTATTTGAATAAGCACTATTTGCTGTCATCTGCTTCCTTTAAAATGCTTCTTTTTGAAAGTGTCAGAAAGCAGTAGTGCTGGTCACTCTGGTTCATTGCTTCATATCTGCCGTTTGAAAAGCTGGAATTCAGTTACACCATGTTTACAGTGACATTTAGGTTTGAGGGGAGGGGGATGTTGTCCTAAGATTTGGCAGGCAAAGGGAAAGAAGTGTTATACAGATAACACTGCTTCTTGCACTATCTTCTTCAGGGCCTGCGCACACAGTGTGCAAAGCTGCCAAGTCTGTCTAAAATGTTAGGCTTTTCTCACTGTTTATTCTTTACGCTAAACACTGTGTGGGCTCTGTCCTCAGGCCCACCCTGGCACCCCTATGCAAGAGAAGCCCTAACTGAATGAAGATCCACAGGCTTCAGTCTCTGTGAATGAGATTGCATGTGCTGACCTCTAAACCTATGTCACAACAACCCTGCATGTCAGCACTCTTCTACTTTCTTACAGCTCTCAGTTCAAAGAAACAGAGAGCAAATGATTGCTGGCTGAAACCCTGCTGAACTCTCCATCTGCAGAAAAGACCGTTTTTTTTGTGACAGTCAAACCCTCCTTTCCACTCTTACTGCCCCGTGGGTTGCTCACCTGCCTGCTCTGTGATGAAATCTGAAAGAATAAGGGGTTTTATCATCCCTGAGATGCTTTCACGGTGTTGCAATCTCCTGTTGCTGCCACCAACACCCCCACTGTCTCAATTGCTTGGGGCATCTAAATTGCACATGGATCTTACATGACAGGAGGACAAATCCAAAGGTGAAGCAAATGAAGGCGTAGGTCACCCGTCAGCATGTGGGTGTAACCTACATATTGAGGGATAATGTGGAGTGGTGCAGTAAAGAAAGCAATTAACCAGGTAATATAGGAGTGAGAGATAACCAAAATCCTTCCACTTGACAACCTCCTATTAAAGCATTTTCAAGTTAGGTTTATTCTACAAGTTTCTTGCCAACATATCTAAGCATTGTGTTAGGCACAGAAATAGAAAGTCCCTATTTTAAAAAGTTTACACTTTAAATAAATAAGACACACAAAGGGTGGAAGGAAGGATGTACTACCATCCCAGTTTTCCAGACGGAGGAGCTAGGATAACTACAGTGACCAGTCACACCACACTGTCCAGGCCACATGATCAATCCAATGCCCTGAGTACCCAGCAGAACAAAGAGCTGGGCTGAGCAAGGGGCTTTTGAAGAGGGCGTGGAGGGGAAAGGAGACAGAAGAAGCAATGGCAGAGGCCAGACCCACTTGTTGAAGCTGTTGTTCAGCAGCCAGGTCAGCAACCAGACGCAACTTTCACAGCCAGCTCTACTGAGAGTGGTGAACAAACTCAAGAGACAGAATCCAAAACATGATTTTATTCAGCCTCATTGTGCTTCGGCCCAGGTCCTCATGCCAGAAAGGCTTTGTTCGGGCCAGTCACGCAGCTGACAAACAAAAGTAGGGTTGGGGGGTTGGTTTTTCTTAAATGGGAAATAATGGCTGTTTCGAAACACCAGCATTAAGTTTCCCTCAAGATATCTGCACTTGCTTCCATTTCATTTTCAAGCCAGCACATGCCTAAGTGAACGGGATAGTCCCCTTTTGTGAATCACTGGGAACATAAATACGACTTTGCTGTTACGTAAAAAAGTCAGTAGAAGCACTAAGACAACTTGAGCACAGAAAGGATGTTCCCATAAAAATGTCCCTCTGATTAGTAATGGCAATAAACACATCCTTCAAATCACTCACAGGGAAAAAAACCAAGAACCAGATTTATTAACACAAACTGATAATCTTACAGCTGCAGCACAAAAACAGCCCACCCGCAGCTGAACCAAGCTGTGTTCCCTCAGAGAAATGCAACATCTTCCACCTCATCACGCACATAAAAGTGCTGCATTAAGCAATAAGGGGTTTCAACATTCCCAAATGTCTACCTTGCCTTGAAAGCGTAAATAACACAGTTTTGTTAAGACCAAGCATGATTATCTGTCCTGGTTAGATGAGGCACTGGTTTCCTCCTTTGCAAGCAGAAACCAGCCATCCCATGTGCAAGAACTGGCAAATTCCAACTCTGTCTCTGCATTCTTCAGTATGCAAGACAACCTTACAGGACAACGAGAATTGTGTCTCCCAGGTCAATATGGGGATAACTGGAAGAAGTAAACCAAGAGCCACATTTGTCATGGTTTTTCTTTGTGACAGAGGAGGAATGGGAAAACCCAGCAGTAGGCAAAGCCTCGCTGTTCTTCCTAAACCATACGGTGAAGGCAATACGCAGAGACTATTCCAAAATGCTTACCCTTTCCCAAAGACTCTCCATCTTCACTGAATTAGACAAATGCAGCTTTTACAGAGGAATCATCTGGCAAAAACTATAGGAAAACACCAAAAGCACTTTCACCAATTTGTAATCTTCTCTCACAGGTTATGAGACACAGTGGAGGCAAGACCTTAAAAAAAAATAAAATTGTGGAGTAGAATATAGCTGTAATTGGTCACTGGATTTGTATTCCAGAGAAATATTGCCTAAGGAGTCGTGACAAGATAAAGCCATTTAATGTCGAATTTCTTCTCACACATCTTCATATGATGCTGACATTCCACAGATCACTCAAAAGCCATTTTTGTTCTAAGCAAACTTCCTATCAGCTTTAAGTCAATACTCACCATAAATACCTAAGAGTCTGAAGACACTGTCATTGCCATCAGCTAAAGAGTTTGTTATTTCATCATAATGCCTCACAAAAATCCAACCAGGAACAACAATGCTTATCATCTCAGAAGATGCTTTGCTATTTGCAACGATTTCTGGATACAAATTGCACAGACAGCTAAAAGCTGGGCACATTCCTAGCAACATTCCCCATTTACAATTGTAGAAATACAGAGTGGGTGGTTTCTTAATGTCTCAAAGATCTTTGAAGTATTTTGACAATAAGTACCCAATCATACCTAGAATTTACTGCCAGAGAGGGTGATACAATTGTGAATGGACAGGGCCTGAAGACCAACAGCAGCCAGAGAATGTCCCAAACACAATGGCTGAATAGGATTGCTTTGTAGTTTATCATACAAATGCAAGTGCAAACGACTACAGCTGTGATACCAAGAGTTTAAGCCCCTTTTTGGCAGTAAATACCTTAGATATGCTAATGATGAAACAAAATACAAGGAATGTTCTTTAAAGCATGCTTCCACCACCTTTACAAAAGTTGCCTAATAACCATCCCACTTCATACTTGCTTCAGACCTAAGCAAATATTTATCTTTCAAGAGCATGAACATATCTTAAATGAAAAATATCGTACAGTAAATTCTGACACCATCAGACAACTTGCACCGAAATTATGAGCCCTTAATGGATGTTTTCCCATGCAGATTTTAAGAAGTTCATAAGGCTTCTGACACAACAAATGAGCGCCAGCTTTCCCTTTTAAGAAGAGAAGACTAGGGCACATTTTGAAGATTTTATGCAACTTACTCAGGCCACTGAACTGGGTTCTTAAACTGAAACCATTCAGGAAACCATCTTCTGTGTATTAAATTATATATATATATATATATAAGGGATTCAGAAGCTGACTACATGAAGAAAACACACATACTAGGTTAAAGGTGGATATCACCTGGGATGACTATATTTCGAGATATATAATATCTGCTACTTCCAGCAATAGCTTTCCTGGGAAAGGCAAACACTTCTATCTCTCAGCATACGTAGGCAGGTTTTCAAGACCATGGCTTTGAAATTATCAGTCCTCTGAGAACAAGTTAGAAATTCTGTAAACATGCTGTTTTCATCTCTCCCATATTTTGACTTTCTTGTCTGCCGTGTCAGGAGCCAGTGAGGGGTTATGGAGGGCCTTCATTGCTATGTTTTCAATTATACTACAGTCTTTAAAAAGCTGTTCACATAACCAAAGCTAGAGAAGACCTTTGTCATTGCCAAGTCACACTTCCTGCCTAACCCAAGCCAAAGACGACTAAGTATTTTCATCAGACCTGGTAACTTGTCTAAGCAATTGCAGTTTTTGAAAGACTGGGACTATTTTGAATTCAAGGCTTTAAGTGATGAGGGCCTTGTAAATAGTGTAAAAGGAATGCCTAATATTTTGGTTTAGCAGATAACTGAAGATTTCTCCTGAAAGGAAGACAGGAATCTGATTGAGGTCAAACCACAAAAGCAGACATGTATGTGTGTTATAAACTTCAGTACAGCAAAGATCTGGAAAAACCCCAATTAGGTCTAACACCAGAAAAGAAAGACAAAGAAAAAAAAATCTTTAAATTAATGAGACAAATAATTACTTAAGTCTCATTCAAATGAATTTAAAACATCTGGTCTTCAATTAACAACATAGTTCAACACAGGAAACCTTTTAAAAATGAAGTCCAATCTAAAATGTTTCAGCAGTCTCCATATGTCTTGACAATTTCTCAACCCTATCCCTTCATTTTAGTCTAGCTAAAACTAGAACACTAGCTCTTGTTTCCCTTGTGATCTGGAAAATTATTTTCCCAGAAAATATTTGTTTCTACAGAAAATATTCACCAACTGCATCTGCAGCTTTTCCAGGGCTTGGTAGCCCATTGTTCAAAATTTGCACTTTATATCTTACCTTCATTTGCCTAACTCTAACCAAATATATTTTGATATATTAGATAATGAGTAACAAATATTTACAGTAGATTAAGTTCATGTTTCAGTAGTTCCAAATAATTTCTAAATGATCCCAGTTATCTTATTACACATATACCTTCAGAGAGACTGCTTCCTGTCAAGTGCCATAAGTTACACCCACATGATTCATGCATTAGAAGAGCTGCTCTGTTAAAAAAAAAAAGAAACCCAAAACCCATCCATACCACTCCCCCCCCACAAAAAGTCACCACGTACAATGCTCCCCATATCACTCCTAATTTTAGCTTTTCCTTAGATAACATAATTTCCTGAAACAAAAAGAGACTGCTCACACTATTCTAGCTCCAAAATGTTATTGTAGAAGTATTGTTATTTGTAGAAGTAGTAAAATGCACACAATATTTTGTATTCAAATATAATGGGATATTTCGGTGCTTCAGCCTTCTGTTCTGCCAGGGCTGTGGAGAAGGAGGTGAAAACAACCAGGAGTTAGTGAGCCTTTTTGTTTTGTTGATTTTTTTTTGGGGGGGGGGGGGGGAGATTTAAAGAATGAAGCAGACAACAGAGAGCAATGTAGGACCCTGCACTCACATATATGAAAAAAAAACAAACCCCAAAACCAAACAAATCCCAGCCAAATCCCATAAATGTCCAGTTGTTCTCTCCATCAAATTCCAGCTTGACAGTCTGTCCAGATTCTGGCCTGGAGGTTTCATTCATGCAGGTCACAGCTGGGATTTAGGGACATGCCTCAAGAAGTAGGGACTGGAGGAACAGCCAGGCACAGGCAAGCTGCAGTTTGAGAGATGTTTCTTGTTGGAAACACCAATATGCTGCTGAAATCTCTTTGACCAAACAGTCAGTTTGGTTCTAGAGATTTTTCACAAATACTTGAGATTAAAACACATGCTACTTAATACTTGTTTGAAAGCAAACCAGTGCATAAATACATATACAGCAGAACGAAGCAGCCTTTATAACTTGGGGGATGGTTCAACATATTTACATTAGGAATCAGAACCACTGAGGAGCTGTATTATCCTGGTTTTGTCCTACTTGAGAGCACAAACAAAACAAAAAAGTGTTTTTTTCCTCCTGCCCAAATGCACAGAATTTGTTCATAAAGCTGCAATAAGCCAGTATTAATTGACTACCCACAGGCTAACATAAAGTATGTGTAAAGTTTCTGAATTTTTCAGAATCTTCTTGGAGGCAACACCCTAAACATTCCCCTAAATCAAAGAAAACTGCTGATTTCATATATTAGCACACAAAGAAAGGGTCAAGACCAGGACACCTCTTTGACTGAAGATCAGACGTAAAAATTCAACTAAAGCAACCTTGCTTCTTGTCTGGCAAAACACTCAATGTATTTCTATAGGATAAATGTTGAATATTTGCTGTGTCACGTAAAGCAACGGACAGAAGCATAATGGAGATGCTATCCAACTTCAAACATTTTGTAGTAACAGTCAAGTAAATTAAATTACAAGACTAACTGTTTTCAGGCCCAAATATGCCCATTTAATCAAAATTTATTACGGTAGATTTTGTTTCAGCTAAATTTTCTAGACCTAAATAAAGTCACAGAGGAAAGAACCAAAATCATAATTAGATTTGAGCTCAAGAAGTAAAGAGCATAATTAGGTGAGTTACTTTGGAACACTAGTTATTTATCAGCCAATTGGCCTACTGTTCTTTATTAAGCTACTTGCCAAATGCACAGTAAAATAGTTTCCCATATTACAGACTTCAGAAAGTCTTCATGAAGTATAGCTCTGTAAATGTAAGAAAGAAGTTATTTTTGTTATATAAGCAGTCAAGGTTGTATCCTCACCAGATAACTACTTTATTATATTGCCTTTTAAGCAAATTGAGCACAAGAATGATAAACGAGAAAAAACCTGCCAGATGCATAATATTCATATTTGCACTTTCTCTTAATTTAAGAGGAGGGCTCTGTCAACCTTGTGCCAGCTACTAGGAGTAGAACTATTTATAACTATTAAGATATAAATGTCACTATGAATATTGGAGTAATTAACACAATAGCATTTCACAAACAGCTTTAGCAGAATAAAACCATTCCATGTATTTAAATTAATTTTTAAATACAATCTGCCTTTTTATTGCTTGTTTCCTTACTCTAATGTTTATCCTAATAATAGCAAAAAGTGTAATGCTTGAGGAGTTCTGTCCTCACCACACCTAACAGCAGCTCCTGCTTGGAACCTGAAAACAAAAATACTTAATGCTTATGAATCCATCATAGTAAAAAAATATTAGATAAAGATGTAGAGAGATCCATTTTTGATACTCATGATGGATCCACGGAATTTGCAGCCTAAATGCAAAACGTAATAAGCAGAGTCTGTGAAATATGCAAGACATTCCCAATGACCCACACAAGATAAATGTAACAGAAGATGCAGAGAAAAGGACATGACACAAAGATTGTGTTTATGAAGGGCTGACAGATTTTTAGCTTGCTCTAGGGCTAAGTGCAAAACACAAGCAGAGCAAGCCCTTGGAGCATCCCTGTGAAACAAATCCTCAGATGCCCAGATCACTTTGGGAGGATGATACACGCTGGAAGGCACTCACACTGCATTCCCACAGCAAAAGCCATTCAGTCTTCAACAAGTTGAAATACTTTGGCTCTATCAGGATGAAACTACGGGAGCTGGGAAGCAGAAGTCCAGAGTTCCCAAGCAGGCCGGGTCCCCAAGCCAGAGAGCCCAGCCCAACCTCTGCTCCATGTCACTGCAGGGAAAGGCAGAGCTGGGGGCAGGCGTGCAGCCTGCTCTTCCTCATTCCTGTACCCTTGGGCCACCCTCTGGTAGAAAAGCCAGACTTCTGTAGAAACGCAGACGGAGCACCGAATACAGAAACAGAAGGGGCAAAACAAAACTAGGAGGGGTACAGTGGCCAGGATCATTCCAGATGACCTGCAAGCTGTGAAGTGCCTGAATTTGTGGTGCTGAAATGTAAATACAAATTGCTTAATGTTTACACGTCATAAGCATGTAATAAACAGCCAATTTCAACAGACTGTTCACCAGGAATTCAGATCACATTTCATTTTGATAACTCCAAATAAGAAAAACTGCAAGGGCAGATGTGAACACAGAAGCAAACAGAAGTAAATAAAATATGTGGGCTATGCATAGGGAGATGTTGAGCAATAATAAAACCTGAACAATTTTTCTTTATGAAGCTGAGTAATCTATGAAATAGTCTGGAAAAGAAATTGTTTAAAGCTCCATCAGCTAAAGTACATAAAGTGAGGTTTAAGAGGATAAGGACCAACCTGGGTTGGCAAGAGAATGGACAAGATCATCTGTAACCGCCATCACGGAGTAACAGGCAATAGGGAGTATACCTGGCAATAGTGACACACAGAAAACATACTGGGGAGAACAAAACTGAGACTCTGTGTTTCTTGAAGTCTGCAGTTTAATACCTTGGCACATCCAAATGCTCACACTTCCTGACATCCAAATTATATCCATTGTGAACGAGCAACCACCTGAGCTCTGGAGAGCTGTGCCATCAGGACAGTTTCCTCATCCTGAGGAGGAGCAGCCAAGAGCGACCTCAGCTTGGCAAAATGACTCTCCTGAAGGAAAAGGTCAGTGAAAATTGAGGCACAAAGCATCTCATTAGAGGGGCTCAACATCAAATAAAGCCCAGAGTAAAAGGGTAAATGAAAGCAGTCTATTACCTAGACAGTAACTGGGGGCAATCCCATTTCTTTACTATCTGGACCAGAAGAAGTCAAACAGATTTATGTAACATTACATGGTAATGGTCACAAAAAATATTGTGTAATTACAAGGGGACCACTAGCACAGAAACCTTGAGCTACAAAATTGGTTTATTTTTCATATAACATAGAAGACAAACACAGAAAACAAACACAGAATTCCCCAAGTTACAACACAACTGAAAAGGTGTAGCTAAATGATGCATCCTTCTCAATGGTACTTGACTTTTCCTAAGCCTGGTTTCAAACTCTTCTAAAACAGATGCTGCTGTCCATCCAGAACCGTTCATTTAACACAGCATCCATTCCTAACTAAACAACTGTGTCTTGCAAATGATTAAAAAACACATCAAGATACTGTATCAGACTTCTCTAATTACACTGGGACTTACCTACTACTTGTTGCACTGCACAGTGATCACAGATAATTTTCCCTTAGCTTTTACTGTTTTGCTAAAATGCTTTATGCCCTTTTATTCCTCCTTCTCCCAGTTTCTTATTACCAGCATTCTAAGAGAGTATCTAACACTGTGTAGATGATTTTGTAAAAAAAATTAAGTTAAAAGAATAATCATATTAACGTCAGCTCTGTATCTTGGACTAACTTTCAATGAGGGAAATCAGCCTACTGAAAGTGCCATAACATTTGCTCCAAACAAAGTAACTGCTCTTTTCTGCTGGCAAACAGAGCTTCAAATGAGGACCTGAGGATGTTCTTCATCTTAAATGGACCATTAAGAAAATCAAAGATTATCTTCCTTAGAACATTTGCTTAACAGTAAGAGAACTGCTCCTCAAAACAGTTTCAGAGCCGCCTGGAAATCTGGTAACACCGCACCACCTTTTGTCCGTGAAAGTGATTTATAAATGCTATTAGCAAGTTAGGTCAGAGATCCTACTACATATCTGGATAGAGACCAAGCAAACAGTAGAGTAACTGTCGAACTCAAGGAATAAACCTATTCTGTAACAGTACTGAAAAATAAAGAAAGCAAAACTATCTTGTTTCAACAGGCTACATCCCCAGTAGGGATATCCACAGTGCACTGACGGGGGGGGCACAAGCCAGCTATCTGAAATCCCTCATATAATACTCTCCCAGTTCTTCCAAAAGCATTAATTTATGCAATAATCCCATGAAACAAATAACAATTAGCCTACTTCCAAGAGGAACAGAAAATTTGTCACTGAATGTCACAATATTTAAAATCAGTGACAAAGTCAGGATCAGGGTTCAGACTTCAGTCCTGTGTAGCCTGTGTTGTATCTGAAGAGTATTTCAACAAACCTCCTCAGTGTGCTGTCCTTCAAGATTAGACAGCGCTCAATCCCTCACTCTGCTTGAAAGTAAGAGGTTAAAACTGAAGAGATTAAGAGTGCTCCATTAAAAAGAGGTGATACAATGAATGCAACATATCCACTATTTCATCCTCTTGCCTCATAAACTATTTTAACACATTTTTCTAACTACATTGTACTGTACAATAATTTTTTACTTTTTCAACATAAGACACAAAATGTACATATGTTTTGTACTCTGCACTCTACCTAGAACAAAATACACTTGAAGCAACTGTTTAACCTTAATACGTCAGTGCCTGATAAACTGAGGAAAATAGAACTACATGGAAAAGGCATGATTTACACTACTATACCTCCCCTATTACATCGTCATAGGGTGACTCAATAAAAAAGGAGCTATTATACAAACAAAACCCCAGGGTTTAAAGTTTACTGCATCACCAACTGGATAGTACGCACGGAAATAACATAAAATTCTTAGTCTGTAAACCACATCGCTTAAAAAGAGAATCTACAGCCAGAACAGTAACCTGTGCTGATAATCAACGGATCCTTGTGACTGCCTGCTGTATAAAAGACTGAATACATATCCTTTCACAAGACTTCATAGACCTTTATTCACTCGCTTAGTTTTCCCCATGTCCCTGCCCTCGCTCATCCATAGGAATTGTTTACAGCTTTGGAGCAACAAGTAGAAAATTCTTCTCTTAAGCTCCACCTGTAACTTCTGTGTTATAGACCGCTGAGTTTTATTTTGACGTTTGTTCTCAAGAACCAACAAGAAGACACACTCTTTGATGAACTACAAAACCAACAGCGCGTTACTTTGATTCCCTCTGGAAGGGTCGCTCTGGCAGTGTGGGAATGTCTAGCTTTACATCCCTCCCGAAGGGCAGCAACAAACGAGGCGCTGGGCACTCCTGGAGCTCTTGGCCATCCCGGAAAATCCGCTGATAGCTGAGGAGCTCCACGAACCGCGGGAGATGCACCGCGGCCAGCGTCTCGGACTGGAGCGAGGAGGTGTCGAAATATTTACATAGCCTGGCAATTTCATCCGCGCGACTCCAATTATGAAACGCGTTTTCCTAAAAGTGCTGCTACCTTTAAAACCCCCGTCCTCAACTGAAAAATAGTTTCCTACTACCTCTGTCCTCGCTGATACCGAGCCCTGCCATGGCGTACATGACAGCGGCCGCACACCGGCCGGCCGGCCCTGCCTGCCAGGTGCACCTGCCCGCAGCCCGGCACGGCCGGGGCCGCCTTCGCCGGGCCGGGGCCGTGAGCGCTGCCGGCCGCGGTGCGCGGCTGCTCCG
>VZUI01068208.1:0-33640 GCA_013401135.1 Cettia cetti | reverse complement strand
AAACCCCCCTGCAGCCCAGGTTCGGGGTCTCTCCTGAGGCACCGGACCGGAGGCAAAGGGGTTCCCCTGTGACCCCCCAATAAACCTCTGTTCCCCGGATGTCTCCGAGAGTCCCCTCTTTCCAGCCACGGCCGTGACAGTGTAAGTCAAGGCACTGCGGAGCCAAGAATTCACAAACAGATCTTGTTGAGGCGTATCAGAGCTGACCGGGTGGTCCAGCCAAACACTGGGCTGGCCAGAGACAGATACGCAGCCCAACACCTTCCCAGTTCATTCCCTCCACCCAGAAACAAATCTTGTGCTCCCTACCTTCATCAAAACACTCACAGAAGATATCATAGAATAAAATAGAAGAGATCATAGAAAATTAACTAGAAACAGAAGCTTCAAAATGTCTTTGATCCATTCCTCCAAAACAGAACAATTTAACATACTTGCATCATAAACTCTTAGCCCTGCATCCTAGAAATACAGCCAAAATATGAGTGCTTTATGCTGACAGTTGATGCTATAAGAGCATTTTGTCAAAAATGAGATTAATACATTTGTCTCAAACTAAGACTTCAGGCCATTCAGCTCTTCCCTTTTGCTCTAAAGTCTTCAAAATCAGTGAATTAATCATCTGAACATTACAGAGTTTTCACTCCCAACTTTTAACTATGCATGGGGCTGGCTGATGCAATGTGCAGATATGATTGAGCAGATCTAAATGCTGTGCTGTGGAAAAGAAAGGAAAACAGTTGATCAAGTTAGTGCTTGATCAAATGTCACAAATTATATGCAGCGTGTAGTTCAAGAGTGTTATTCTAAAGATATCTGGCATTCCTTATGTTCCCCTTTAGGCTTTATATCACTTTCAGTTCATTAACTCCTTTGTTAGTGTTGTCTCAGTTACAAAAGATCATAACTTACATTATGACTTTTAAAAACATGGTCCAAAGAAGGAACTTTACCCTGGTTTCCTAGGAAAGTTTCTTGGAGCCCTTCTATTTCAATCAACAGGATGCTGCTTGTATTTAAAGAACCTGAGCCCCCCTCCTTCAGCACCGTGCAAGGTCTGGATTCAGGAAGTGGGGGTGTTGCTGTCCTCTGGAAGTGCTCTTCTCTTCAGTATAGCACAGGATGGACTTGCCTGGAAAGGTTTACCTCAGTCTCCTGTTTCAGAAACCCACCAAACACAAATATCTGTGAAGTCAATGATATTTGGTCATGTAACATTGCTAGCAGTATGATACACTTTTATAAATTCATATTTTATAAAACTCTTTAAAAAGCTGCAGTATAGGTTCCTCAAATCTAAGTGTTCTTTTCAAAGAGTAACCAGTAAATTGTACATTACTTCAAGAGCAGAGGCAGAACCCATGTTCAGAGTCTTACACATATTCTTGTAGTTTATAGGATATCGATGAATCTGTATTATAAGCAGGCAAAAATAAGTGCTGAAATAACAATCAGTAAGGTTCCATAAGGTGAAATATGAGGTTTTCTCTTCTAATTTAGGGGCTTAAATAATCAATTCATACAGAAAATTCTCTCCAGTTGTTGATTAGAACAACAGATGTTTCACTGAGCCATAAAAAAATTTATTCGTATTTACACTCCTCTGTGCGTCAGTAAAACTAAGTCAGTCCAGGGTAGGTTGATTCTTCCATGCATGGAATAAAAACCATCAAAAAGCACCACTGTACACAAGAGTTTTAGTGATGTGTGCACACTCCTTTACTATTGATAAGGAACTCAGGAGAGACAACACACCAGTCCTTTTCCCTAAATTTGTATCTCAATACTAGAGCCTGGCATTTCTGCTGCATTTTCCTAAAGATTACAGGTTTGCCTTTTAGGACGCTCTGACATGTTTCCAGTAAAAACACCATAAAAAAAGGCTGACATGGTCATAAATCACTTGCTATGCAGCCTGGGCATGCCAGGAGTCCCTGCTTACTGCAGCATAACCCAGAGCTGAGTGCAGCCTGTGATGGCAACAAACGCCTCGGAAGTCCAGGAAGACAGCAAGAGAGTCCTGTAATGCAGAGACCTCTTCATGTTCAGACATCCCTTCTCAGCCACTGCAGGACAGCTAGAGAGTCCCAAAGCATCCCAACACAAATCAGAAAGTGCCTGTTTCTTGATTTTTGTCAGCTTTCACTGTTACACTTCCATGCTGCTCTCCCTGTGAAAGAGCTCACTTTTCAGCTGCAGTAGTTTTCTTTGGCAGACTGTAAGACTCCTGCCCAGTAGGAGTACCATACTAGACTGAGAAAGTCTTAAGAAAGGGTCACATAGAATAAGGAATAAAGAATATTATCTTGTTCAGTTTAATCTGTTATTTTTATTAGTATTCCTCTTCTTTCTTCTTTAATCTTATATTAGCATGTAAAGTATTTTTTCTGTTTTCCTCTCTTACAATAGATTGCAAACAACTGTTTGCCAACCCAGAAGGCTGAAATTACAATATGAATACAGACTGTGAATTGCCTTAGATTCTTCATAATTACTGAAGACTGACTTTGTGCAGCAGCCTGTCTGTATAGAATGCTGAAAGGCTTTTATCCTGATGGTTACACTCAGAATGCATAAAACAGTGCACTGTGTTACAGCTACGTTGCAGTTCTTATGCCTTTGGCATGTGTAACAATGTTAAGTCATTTGGAAATATAATCAGTCCTTCAACATCTGATAAAGCATTTTCTTTTTTAGGGGTCTCTTTTCCAAGACACTGATAATCCCAACTGTCAGCTCTTTCAGTTTCTTTTGCATTTTTAAAGGATCTGTATTGTCATATCAGCCACAATATTTTCCTCAGATTGTCTTGGAGATAAATAACATTTGATTATCATCTCTAGAGGCATCTAATATTTAAAATTTGAAATTTTTCACATACAGACTGTAGGGCCAGTTTTCCCTGTTTTATTATTTGTAAAGTTTCTTGAGAATTCTTTTATCTAATGGAGCAGCACTTGCACTTTGTGCTCTGAAACAATGTTGTTTCCAATTCATTACATAAGGAGAAATGAGGCATTTTGTGAAGTATTAGAATATGAGGTTAGAAAGTCTGCACTGCTAAGCCAGATTGGGTTTTGGGGAAATTGGATATGTCCACTCCACTAAAAATCTATTATAATAACCTTCTTTGGACTGCCAAGCAAGCTGCACTAGAGACTTCATTTGCTCCCTTTTTAATGTATCTGACTTCTGATACCTCACTTTTGAGTCAAAGCAAGAGGTTTTACATTTTTCTGTGAATCTCTTGCACCTACTGATTCCCAACCTTCATTCCTGTACTGGTTTAATTAGAGTCTAGTTAGATCCTTGCCAAGTCCAGGACAATATAAACTTGCAGCAATGCAGAAGCAATATCTTCCGAATTAAACACTAATTCCTCCAGGACTTGAAGTGCAAAGAGAAAGAGTAAAAACAATAAATGACATTTATATCTAGATAGCATTTGCATTATACATTCGACCTTGGCTTTCCAGCTTTATCTCTAGAACACAGTGCTACTGAGGTAAAAGCTGAAGTCTCATCTACCTTGTAAACCAGGGTTTTTATCTCCTGCATTCTGCCTTTTTGCTCTGGTATGTTACCTGATCTTGTTACATTTTGAAAGAAATATTTCCAAATCCAATATATTCTGTCTCTGAGACTGCTGATCAGCTCAAGGGATTTATAGCTGTGACATTTCCTGTACATCTAGGAATTTATAGCAGAAATTAAAATCTTCAGCGAACACTGATTGAGATACTAATTTGTGTTTTCCTATCTGGTCTACACGTAGTGCAAAGTCCAAAATTTATTTATAGGCAATTCATTATACCCTCGAGGAACAAGGAGGAAAGGCCAAACTAGGATATTGTACTAGTAGGAATTAGCAAAGCTAAGTCTACAGTCTGATACCTCAGTTACTTAATACAGGTATCCTCAAGCTCCAGTTCCTAGGAGGGCCTTTGATCCTACAAGGGAGGATGGAAAATCTGGAGCCAGAGTTCTTCTGCAAAGAGATTAGTATCTGTGAATCTCATCTGAACTCAACTTTTCTAATCCCAGAAAGCAAACTGTATCACAGAAAACTAATACACGTGTTCTAGGTTCATGTATGCATATGAGCCAGGTAAAATTTTTAGGAAGTTGTATCATTTCCTGAACCAACGGATAGAAAAAATGGTTTGCTAAGGGAAAAAAATCAGCCATTTATTTGGCTTTAGAAACCATAACCAGGAGTTCTGGAGAATCAAAATTACACAAGAGCTGCAGACAGCTTCTATACAGCTCAGACATGTAACTTAACAATAAACAAACATGAAAGCCAGCAGCAAAACCTGAGGGTAGAAATCAGGATAAAACAAGATTGCTTCAATGTCCCCATTTAGGTAGCCTGCTTTCCAGGCACTGGAGCATTCCCATAGACTGTGGGTATAGGTAACTTGTCAAGAAACAAAATAAATGTATTTCAGATCTCTATCAACTTTTCAAAAGAAATAAAGCACCTAAGCTGATACTTATTCTAAACATTTTGAAAAAGAATTTGTCACTTAGCCAAAAATATCCATTCTTCTTACTAATAAGCCATTGAATTTATGTGAAATGACTCGATTGACAAGTTTCTGAGGATCAAAGTAATTTACAACCTAAGGATTTACCTTTCACCTATTAATAACTGATTAAAAGGAAGCTTTCCAAAACATTTCTTTTTATATCAGTCATATAATAAAATCCCCAGTGATAAATTTAATATTTTAAATTCATCAGAATATTTTAAATTCGTACTATGGATGAAAAATGGACATGTCACACACTTTATCTACTGAGTTTCCCTTTAACTCATGAACTTCTCTGTGTCCTGAGTTCACTGAACAATCTTTCAAAAATCTCACAGTCCAGAGCAGAGGTTAACAATGTGAGCAAAGGTAATCTATCCAAACCACAAGGATTGCGATAGAGCTCCGGTGTAAATCATGCAAGTTATGCTCAGTCTTTAAACTGATTTTGACTATAATGAGCAAAAACTGTCTTCAGAGTGGCTGTCATGTAATTAAGTTAGCACTTTATTTTAAAACTCCCCTTAAATCCTTCCAGGAAAATTGGTATAAATTCAAGTTGGGTTTTGTTGAAATATCCTTCAGGAAATGACTTATCTATAAAACGTGTGTGGTAGTAAAACAAAAAAGATCTTCCAACAGAGATAATTTAGGAAAATAATATTAACAGTCTTCAGGCTAAAGTTGTCATCCCTTGCATCAGATATAAGACCAGCAGAAGTATTTTTCCTAAGCAATCTAAAGTAGATGAGAAGCTGCAACAAACTAATGCTTGGTTTCTTGGGGTTCATTTCTACTGCAAAAGCCAGTGTCTTTTAAAACAGCTGTTACTGCCTGTTCATTAGGCAAGTTTTCCTGTTATTTCTGATGCTCCCCTGCTAAAATCCTGCATTAAAGTGCCTGCCTGCCTTCCCCCTTGACCACAAGAGAGCTTACAGGAAGTAGGAGCACAGAGAGGAGGTGTTTCCCTGCAGCAGGATTGGTTTCATACTAGAGAATGTATTTTTGCCTTCGTTTTTCTTCATTATAAACTACATTAAAAAAAAAAAAAAACAAAAAAAAAACTAATTCTTGCAAATAGCCCTATGGCATTCCATCTGGTCCCAAAGAAGACAAATATTTTCCCAAAGCACTGGCTGAGGTAGATTCCGTCTGGAATCATTTTTCTCCTTATTTGTGACAGATTGACTCTGTTGTATTCATAAGAAAAAAAAAAAAAGCAATAATTTGTTAGTCCATGAAAAGCAAAAAGTCAATAAAAAAGATGTGTGAAATGCAGTTTCTTTAGTTTCCCACTTTTGAGTTCCACAATGTTATCTTCAGCATCTTCCTATTTCTGTCAAACCATCTCTTTTAATGCAGATTTTAAATAATTTTATTCTAGTTATAAATCTAAAATGAATTTTCTAAGCTAACAATTATGAGCCTTAGTGCTTTTTTATTGCTATTTAATTGCCTTAAGACCACAAGCACTTTGACAAATTGGCTAAGATTTTTTTTCCAGTTTCATGTTAGAAGCTTTTACTGTTATTGTTTAATGCCTTGGTGCTTTTTTAGAAGCAGGAGATGGGAGTCTTGGCTAGGAATGCAAGACAAAAAACTCAGAACAGGATTTTTGCTTGGTCAGGACAGAGGGCTATAAAATACAGGTAAGAACTTCATAGTCTGAACTGTACAGTGGCTTTGATTGAAATTTCCTTTTCTTGTTTTGTGGTCCCTGATATGAGTTTGTGCATGTTTTTAAAATTGTATTTTTTGATTGAAAACACTTTCAGGAGCTCCAGTACAAGTTGTGTATCCAAAGTTATTTTCTGCCCTGTACAAATAGCTCTACTTTCTGTAGCACTGCTAGCCAAGCTGCAGAAACAAATTACAAGATTTAGTAGAACTATTTTATTAAGTTTCTCTGTCATTTGCTAAAAAGTTAGTTAAATCTCCCTGTAAAATTAATATCAAATCTTGAAGGTTATGTAAATGCCTTCATTAATCAAAATCTTGGCCCTTTTTTATTAATTAGATCTAAAAGCTTATGTAAAACTTCACTGGCATTGCCCATGAATTTTATTCTCATAGTCACATTGCTAAGCAGTCCTTTAAAGACTCACTGACTTTGTGATTCTTAATTGGTGATTCTTGATTTTCCCTCATTAAAGCTAGAAAGGAGGCCTGCATTGAACTTCTTGTGGTCAGAAACCTTTTTCTCTATAAATGAAATCTTTGCTTCTGAGCTGTTCATTGATGCTCACTCCTCACACATTTCATATTTTTCTCCTGTGAGATAATAGTGGTGGTTTAATTTTAATATTGTAAACAGAGGATTACAGCTGCACACAGGGAGATGTGCTGGAGATGATAAAAGAATAGCTTTAAAGTGCTGAAGAGACATTTAAAAAATAGAAGTTATGGAGAGTGTCAGTAAACAGAAGGATTCTGATTCTGTCTGAGTCGTCATAATTTATACTCCACTGTTGTCAGCTCACTAAATGCCACAAATCTGCAAAATTCCAGTCATGTCCTAAATTGGGAATGACCTTGTTTCCTTTGGTCATAAACTGCAACTGTAAAAGAATGACTGTAATGTGACTTGATGTGCATTGTTAAGGTTTTTTAGAATACATTTTCATCTTCATTTGGAAGATGAAAAGTGAAATTTTTTGTGGCATAAGTCATTGATTGGTTTGATGTCAGAAGTGCTTACTGAGCTGTAACAGCTTTGTTCTCTTCCACTGTCACAGCCTGGAGTATCAGACACTGCTCTGTATGACTGCAAAGCAACACAAAGCCCTGCCATTTCCCACCAAGTGCTGCAGTCCTGGTCTGTAGCAGCTGAAAAACCACCCAGTGTTAGTCCAAGACCACAACTTCCTAACTTAGAACAGGACTCAATGCCTCTTTTAGAGACACAAGGAGGGCATAAAGGATAACACATGACAGGGTGAAGAATCACTAGTGTTGACATTATTAACCTTTAAGTACCACCATACCACCATACATACTTATATTGTGAACATAGTTGTTTAGATTATGTCTCCAGTTTTCATTTTCCACAAGTTTAGAAAAATACCTACATTTGTGTCAGTGTTTACACTTTGGCTCACAATTTTCTGTTCTAGTTTTACGAGAACTTTCAATGTACACTATTCTCGTAGTGAAAAAAGAATGTGGCCTCTCCTAATAGTTGCTAACTGCTGCTCGTATGGGTTTTGCTGAGCATTGTCCTGATACTAAAAGTCTACAGAGTGGTGTGGCAATCACACCTGAGTCAAAGCCCTGGTAGAAATGGAGGAAGGGAAATCAATTCTAATCACTTCTTTCAAGCAAGGTAGAGATCTCTGGTTATCCAACACATTTGCTGAGGCTGGGATCCTGGAATATCATGAGCTATATGAACAACAGTGGGCATATTTGTCTCTAAAAAGAGGCAACTAGAATATTGACCAGTTCAGGATTTTGTCAAGTCTCAGGGAAGGATCTCAACCTTCACACAGCAGGCAGTGTGCCCGAGGTGACAGAATGACCAGGCTGAGAATGGGCACACAACCATGACTGGCACTGTGCCCATACATAAATACTAAATTTATTTTAAAAGGTGCTTTGAATTGTCTTTTAGGCATCTTTCCTTTGGTATACTCAAATGACAAGCTAGAACAAAGAGGCAGTAGTCCCTAATAGCTCACCACTAAGTATGCCTCAGTTTTTTCAGAGCCATTTTTTCCCCATCTCTTCCTTCCTGCAGCTTTTTCTTTCCTCCTAAGAGTTTTACAAAGTTGTTGTAAAGTTTTCATGTTCAGAGTAGCTTTTACAATCTTGCTTCTGACCCATATGCAAAAATATCATTCATCCAAATCAAAACTTACAAAATTGGCATTTTATCATTTCAGGGAAATTGTAGCCAAGGTTAAACCACACATTTAATTCTTATTTATTTATACAAGCCACTGTTAACTGCCTGAGAGTCAAGAACACCGATCTTCAGAAGATCTGGGATGCATTTGGGGGATTTTTTTATATTTTTGTTTGGCATTGTTCATTGCTATGCATTACAGAAGTGCATTTCCCACAGTTATTACCTTCAGACAACAGCACCAATTTAATAAATTTCTCTTTTTGCTCGCAGGGGGTTGGGAACAGAACTTTGGACCTTCAAATTTGACACTCAAATTCCTCATCCATGATTAGCTGCAATTGCTAAATAGCACTCTGGCCCTCAGCATCCCTGTGGAGGGCAGAACCCATTCCTTACAAGGATGGATTTAACTCAACCCTTCAGGGTCACACACCAATTTAAGTGATTTCAGTAAAAAAAGAAAAAAAAATCGGGTAAAGGGGGAGATTAATAGAAATGAGCAATTGAATCCCTTAAAGTGAAATATTATTTAGAACTTTTATTTCTGTTCTGCAAAACATAAATAAGAAATTTAAAAGGCAGCAAGAAAAACAGTATGTCGTAACTTCAGTAAGGTTTATGGATATTCTCTATTATTTTTCTTCAAGTAATACAATTTTGATTCTTTCCCAAATAAACACCTTCAGTTCTCAGCATTATTCAGTTCAGTAACTTACAGGATTTTTACAGCCTTAGAAAACAGCATTTGCTTTTTATACCCTTATTTAAACATCAAAGTATTTTACAGCATCTGGGATCATGCTTTGTGGCATATTCATTGTTTCACCCACTATTGAAATGCAGCATGTTTTACTGAGCTGCAGCACAGCACCTGGCTCATTGTATTCAAAGCACTGCACAGCATTTAGAGCAGGTTAAGTGTCCAACTGAAACTGCAAGAAGCATTTTGCTAGATAGAACATAGCTAACTACTGGAATTCAGCCACAGCGTTTGGATTAACACATCTGTCTTGCAGACAAGATTGCCCACAGAATTTTCTCAATATTCATTTACACTACTTGTAAGCTTTCATCCCTGTTTAAAAGTAAACTAGGCCTTCCAGGATGGTGTCAAGAGGCAGTATACATTAAAAATGGATTTGCTTGCAGTGAGACACATTCACAAAATCTTGTTATTTTAAGATGTTGCAGGAAATGTGTGATGCTTTCTGAACAGAAATGTGATTTTCTTTCTTGGACATTCTGCCTACAGAAAAAGGTCTTTATATCTCAGGAAGGAAATGTTAATGCCACCATTGTTAGAAAATCCAAACAGGAAGATGCTACAGCCTTTAAATGCCATTATCAGTACCATGCTGTTTAAGCCTATAGACTCATGGTTAGTACTGTAGCCTGTGGGTTGCCAGGCCACCAAGAGTAAACTCAACTTTAAACTTCTGAAGAATTTTTCCCTATTTCATCTCTACAGAGAATATGACAGGGATATGTTAGAAAAGGGCATCAGCATGATGTGACACTTTAAGAGACTTGCCAAAAGAATGTATGGAAACATGGTGGGATGAAGGGCAAGTCAGCAGGATAACCCTCCCCACCTTACTTTTTATTAGTCAGTCTTGATAATTATCTGCATTAGAAAATATAGAAAAATACTGCCAGGTATTGCTGTAATGCAAAGCTGTAAATTTACAAAGAACAGACGAAGTCTTGCTTGTCAGAATGCAGCAAAAATCAAACAGTAGATGGTTCCTTTGCTCTCAGGTCCAAAGACAGCACCTGGCCAAATGCAAATACAGCCATGCTGCTAAATAAAAAGGAGATGAGCTGATTTCTTGGCTCTGAGGGCCAGCTCCTTTCCACACAAAAAAACTACTCTTTCCCTCTTGAAATGCTGCATCTATGTCCAAACCATCCAACTGAATCCTACCCAGGCATAAAAGGGCAAGGTAATTAGGGTGTGTGGCACCAACAAACACTACAGTTTGCTGTGGGCCAGCATTCAACCCCATACCCCAACCCTGTTGTATTTTTAAGTTAAGACATACCCCACTAAGCCTTCCCAAAGACAATGTTCCCCTTTGACAGGGAATTTTATTTTGCAAATCCTTTCCACTTTCTTCATTTCTGTCTTCTACTCACTTGCAAAGATTCAAGGAGATTTTAAAAAGGCACTGAACAGATTTACCTGTATCTATTAAATGTGACAGTCCACAGGCAAGCTCCAGTTCAGGGGTGTGTAAGTGCTGACTGCAAAGCTGTAAGCTTACATTAACCAGGGGAAGGGCCACTTATACTGCCCATTTTCACAGTATAAAAGCACTTTGGCTGTAAGTAGCTTAGGTCTCTGTTTTCAAAGATCTAGTTGCAGTCAGAGCCAGCTGAAACCACTTATTTTATTAAATTACTACAGAATTTACTGATTTTTCATGGCTTAAGCTCTCTCCAGGATTTTATATGATGTAACTTCATGGGGAATTTCAGTTTCAGCTCCTTTAATTTCTTAAAATTTACTCTCAATGAAAGCCAGTTCACCTACCTCACCCAGCATCAACACAATAATATGTATTTTGAGGATGGAAAACCAAAATTGTACATTAAGGATGTTGTCCATTACATGCTTAATTGTACATTAAGCAGGAGAATTAATCCAGGAGGAATTCTGTATAAATTCTTATGTCCAATCCAGTTTTCAAAGGAAAGCAAAACTGCAACAAATTCCAGACCCAGGACCATTCAATATTGCAGCCTGCCATTCTGTGGTTGCTCAGAGCAAGATAAGGGATCCCAGAATCCTCTAAAAACATGCACATTTCCAGCCCCTGTTAAAGATAAAAGGACTGTCTGCACAATCTTTAGTCATTATCTACTAAATAGATGTCTCCATATATTTTAGAAAATGTGCTCTTTCTCCCATTAGATCCATCATCATATCACACATATGAAGGAAAAGCTTATGAGATTTTATTGAGTACCTGATATAAATGTTATTGAAAATTAAAATGGCAGGAAATTAGCAGAAGAAGCTTTTCTTTTCATTCCACTTAGTCATTCCCCACCCATTTGTTTTTCCCAGCTGTTTCAATTAACTACAGATTTTCCTAAAGCAGACTGCCCATCCTGTTTCCTGTTTCAGTCAATTCTCATAATGAACTAATTCTTCTGTGGAGACACTACTTTGTTATTCTGTACAATTGGGACTTGCTAACAGCAGAACACAAGAGAATAGGTGTGAAAAAACCATGAAAATGGTCTTTAAAGTCTTCATTCAAAAGAAGCTTCCTAAAGCCTGGAAAATGAACAAGCAGATAGCTAAGACAACTTCAGAAAGGTCACTTCAAGAGCATTGGTACACAAGCATGTAATGGACAACAGACTAAAAATCCCTTGCTCAACAGTTCTCTAAGTGGAGACACCTGACTGCAGAGTGTCACTGTATATGCACTGATGAGCTGTGAAAACATTTGCTAGAAAGGCCACATACCTCTCAAACTGCCCTTAAAAAACCCTGGATATTGCTGCTCACAAGTAGCACTGCAAAGGCACAGGGTTTTGTTGAACAAAAACAGAGTAAGATGAAGGAGGCACAGTTCTTTAATTCAGAGAACTGCAGTTGAACTGAAAGCCCAAGTCTGTGCCTTCTCAGTCCATCTGCAGCTCTATGAATGCTAATTGCCATTCCAGTTCTGAGGACTTTGCTTTGTGCATGCATTAACCTAATGTGAATAAATAATCATGCTCAGGAACATGACTAATGTACTGCCATTTTTTAAACCAATGTACTACTGAGCACAATCTATTACATGAAGATAAAGAACTAAATACACTATATAACAACAGTGCAATGAGGGAAGCTTTGACTTTTCTTCTTGAGCTTACTTTCTAAACCTAACCTGTCAAAGTACAAACTTACTGAGATTTGAGATTCCTGATTTTGCTCTGCTTCAAAGGAATTTAGTTAAGCCAGCTAAGCCATGAGTATGCAATCACTTCTACATAAAATGCAAGTCTTCAGGTGTTTACATGATAGCATTTACCCATGAACACAATTTTGAATTGTAAGAAATTTTGAAAGTAACATTGTTTTTTACATATATTAAATACGCTGATGTAACGGTTAAGTGACTGCTGCTGAACTTGCCCATTTCCTCTTTCTTAAAATCAAGATTTTCCTCTGGCCAGGAGGTAATTAGTTTTTGGGGTGGGTGGTTGGGTATGTTTTCACATGTTGCTGACTCAGGACATTTGCTCTGTTGCTATTCCTAATACTGATGTTAATTACTTTTTACAGTACAGATATCTTACTACCTCAGTTGTAATAAGATAATGTTGGAATGTATTCTCATTTTCAGTAGACTTAATCCCTGTCAAAATGTAACAGGATCTCAAAGTGAAAGTAAATATCAGAGACTAGAAGAGCCTTCAGACTATTTAATTAAATAAGGGTCTTAAATAATACCTTTAATAACCTAGTAATTTGTAATATAGTAATTGAATATTAGAGGACTAGCATACAATAACATTGAAATTGCTACAGATTGACAGACTTTTATGTAAGATCAAAATATGGCATCTGAAGGAATTCTGTATAAATGCTTCAGATTCTTCTTACTTTGGAAGAAGTTAACTAAAAGAGGAAGTTATCATACCATCAGAAATTTAGGGTAATGAAAAATTTTATTCAGATTTTAGAATTGCCATTGCATTCTAGCTTTTGTTCAGAAAATTAATTCACAGCACTTAATCATAAACTAGAAATGTGGAATTGCAACTTTAAAAAAAAAACAGGAAATAAAGAGCTGAAATAAAACATAGATCACAAAGTTTTGTTTCTACTTCCTAACAATATGAGAATAACTCCTCAGTTTTTCTGTGGCTTCAGGTATGATCTTTGTATATGTGATCTGAAATGTGGCAGAAAAATTTTTTACTGTTTGCTTGCCATTTTTTAATTTACCCAATTATTTATGGTAAAATACAGCTAAAGTTACTTTAACATTTTATTTCCTTAACAAAAACAGGGTTTGAACATTGATACAGTTCTGGTAAAAACACAAACAAAATGCAGTTTCATTGAGTATCTCCACTGTTCAGGAAGGAAACATTTTTAAGACTGCGTTCCCATGCACATCATTAGCAATAGTGCTCTGAAGCAATACTTGACAAATGGGTGCACAAAATGGGAAATACCAGATACACATATCTGACAATATTGTCAATTCCACAGAGTAGGTACCGTCCCTGTCTGTGTAAGCACACCAGGGGCTGGCATTACATTTGCAGCAGCCCAGGATGCAGCTGCCATGTATTTGCAGCCCTAGGAGAAAGGTTTTCAGCTGCCCAGGGTGAGCCTCCCTCGTGCAGCCCCTGGGCTCGCAGACAAGCTGCCCTCATCCCTGCACTGCAGCACTGAGGGGCTTTAGAGCTCCTGTGCAGCTACAGCTCATCTGACTTCAGCACCACGGCCATGCCAGCGCTCTGGTCATGTGAAATTATATAACCAGCCAAGAGAACTAGAGGATCACCTCCTGCTGAGCTCTGGGAAGATGTATCCAGCAGCAATGCTGGGAATCACATGGCAGCAAGCTTTCTCTATCACAGTTAAACCAGCTGGAAGAAAATAAAGTGCTGAACTGCATTACTGAATATTCTGTCACAAGAACCGAGGAGAATGTCATCTGTTAGGAATAATCATAATAACAACCATCCTTTCCAGAAGCTGTCAATACCCTGGATGAAGGATAATCAGCAATAATTTATAATCTGGGCATCAGGAAAGTCTTTTATTGCCTGTATTTTGTCCAATGTTAAAATTCAGGTGGAGAGACCAATTACATTCTTCTATGAAACAGCAAGTGTTGAAGAGAAGAAAACCAAAAATGTCAAAAGCTGCAATTCAGTGTGGTAAAGCAAAATTCTGCGATTACATTCAGGAGATGTCTTGGAACTGAGGGAATTAATGTATTTATTTTAAAGAGGACAGGAATAAGAAAAGATGATAAAACGGATCAATTAGAATCTTTTTCTGTATTAGGTCTAGATAGGATGCTGAGACACTTCAGAAGAATCTAATAAAACTGGAAAATTATCCAACATTACCAAATCTTACCTAGTCCATATTGGAAGTAATCGGTAGAAGTCCTTGGGAAATTGACAAGTTGCCAATGAAATGTGACAGTTCAGCAAAAAGCCTCACTTTGGATGTCAGTCTGGACAGTTCAGTTTGCACATCTGTCCAGGGGACAGCTTTGAGCCCCTCTCCACAGAAACCCTGACTCAGGCAAAGGCTCAAATGCCTCCACCCAGTAAAGCCCTTCATCAGGCTGAGGTAAAGGCCTGACTCACTTCTCAGTCTCAAAACCACCATATCAAGGATGGAGACCACAGGGACTCTCTCTACAGAGAAATGTACAGAATGACCACCATCAGGCAATCCAAGCTTATGTGAACTTTATCTCCTGAAACACAGAAAATACTCGGAGTAAAACAGCTGTGATCACATAGCATTTCTCAAATTTGCGATCTATGCACAACTTCTAGCAACGTTTTTCACAAAAAACATCATTCAGTTGTAGAACTCCATGCAGGTGAATGTTGTGCCTCCTGAAAGTACAGAGGACTTTAAAAATTACTTGATAAATTCAGAAGAAAGCCTCATGAACACAAAGTTGCAAATTCTGGCCCAGTAAATATCACTTTGCTGGAAGGTTACCCCAAGGATTGTACTACTGTACCTCTGTTCTGTTCTTACACTCCCCTTTAAGCAGCCACAGCTGACCATTAGAGTCAAAGGAGCTAAATGGATCTGGGAGAGTGATCCAGTGCAGCCTTTTTTCACTGGGATTCTTTTCTTTTAAATCAGAAAAAAAAATCATGTTTTTCTTGTTCAGACATCAGCAACTATCAGTTAATGGTTCAAAGCAATTCTAGTTCTCTGCTGAAAACAGCCCTTGTGTGTTAGTTTGTTCCAGGACTTTCAGAACAGGTATGTGAAATAAGTCCAAAAGCAGGCAAACCAGCATGTGCAGTCAGTATGCTACAGGTAAATAAAACTAAAATATTTAGTATTTAATTATTGTCATATTTAGGTCTTTTAGTGTCATGTTTATATATAGAAAGAAACTAGCAAAAAGCTTATTTTCCTGTGCAGAAGCTTTACATAAGCAAACTCATCCTTCCACTGTATTCAGATATTCCTTCAGTGAATTAATTTTTTGAGTATTTGAAGCATTCACAGCTCACCTTCTGTGTAACTACTACAAGATACTTAATACCTGGATACAGAGATTTTCTATTGCTGAGCAACTCCTTAAGTTTATGTAATAGCTTTAAATGGGTTTTTTAATTTCTTTAAAAAAAAGTTTACATGTGTCTTCCTTAAACTGCAGAGATTTATGGAGATCATTCTGAATGGATATTGAAAGAGAAATGTCTAGCCTGAATTGGTGTACAAGCTCTGAGAATCTAAAAAACTGTTGGCAGGGTTACAGGACCTGTAATAAATACATCCATGATGACACACACCCATAAATATACATCCCTTCAGTTTCATTGCATGCAGGGTTCCTTCACAGAACTGCCAAAAGTCCTTAAGAAAAAGTAAATTGCTTTTTTGAAGCAAATTCAGAAACTAAGTCCATGACTGCCCTGAGGAAAATGCAGTAGTCTGTCTCTCAGCAAACTTGATGCAAGTTTTCTCTTAAATAACTGTCATTAGAAGTCCTCACTCAGCACTTCTTTTACAAATAATTCTTACAAAGTAAAACTGGCCCTATGGCACAATGATTTCTAGACTGTTTTTCTACTTTTCTTTCTCCCCTACACTCAATATATGAGTAAGGTAAATTGCTACAGAACCTGCAGCTCATTCTACAGCAGTAGAGAGCAGTAGATTTAACAGCAAAGCCAAAAGAAGTCTCAAAATGTGCCATCCCCAATTTATCTTCTGTTCACATCCAAGCACCAATGAAGACATAGTGAGTCTGCCAACCCTGGAAGTAATGCAATAGCTCTTGGTACAAAAACTTGTAAACTAACAAGAATGCTGAGAAATGTGACTCTTCACAGCCTCAGTGTTCTTTCATGAACAATAAAGATCTTAATAACAAGCTATGTAAATAATGAAATCACTGACGTTTGTAATTTATGAGAGATCAGCAAATCATGGCAGCTCCAGAAAGGTTTCTGGTGCTTTGATGAGCAGGTTGACAGTCCTGCCCCTTCCTCATGGACAAGTGCAGAACCATATTTACAAACAGGCTTCAGCATATTTCTGCCAAAGCACCGATGAGAAATGGGAGGGTTATTTGTGTTCAGGCTTTTGCATTTCAGGCAGGAACACGCTGCTCTGCCTGGGCTGAACTAATTAAGGGCTAATTGACTGTCTAGCACCTATAAAGAGATAATTCACCCATGCCATCTCCCACTGGAAACTGCAATGACTGTTAGCATAGAAAGGATTGTTTATTTAGTGGTCAGCATAAGACAGTCGTAAGTATTTGTTAGTAAGAGCAGAAAGAGGGCAACTGAGGATATGAATGTTTTTAATGGATGATTAAATCTGGGTAGCTTGATCTCCTTTCATGCTGTGGATGCTGTGTGCTGCAGTCACGCCTCTCACTGCCAGCCTGCACTGGGATGATAATCACTCACTATGAAAACTCATTAGCTCCACAGCAATGAGTCCTCCACTGCTGAAGCTTGGTGCTGTTCTTAGTACCATGGCAATGATCTCTAACTGGATGTCCCAAACTCTCCCTTCTCTGGTAGGACTGAATACCACCAGAATAACCACTTCAGATACTCTAGTAAGTAGCTGTTATATGTTGCAAGACATCTTAATGCTGAATTAGTATTTAAGTGTCAGCAAAAGTGTTAATCTGTTGCCTCTTTGTAAATCTCATTTTAACTACTAATCTTCCTATTGGCTCTTAATGCATGCTTCTTTTTTGGCATCATAAAAACTGCACACTGGTGAGCATGTTGTGGTCTTACTATGAAAGGGAAGGTTTCAAAACAGTATCCTTAAATATGTAAGAACAAATGCGTTCATCTTCAGCATGAAATGCTAAAAAGAGTACAGCAATGTCTTTTCGTTTGTCTAGACTGTTCTTCCTATCTTTACTGCTCCAGAAAAATGCATTGTGTTGTTTAGAAAAATTATATCTGGCAGTAGCTTGCTTTTTGAAAATTGGAAAATGTTACATAGTAACTATTCACTACAATATGCAAAGGGTGTCTGATTCCTTCCTGTTTTTCTTTATTGGAATACAGCTAAACAAATAAATAGCTGTTAGAAAAATATAAAATTGGTACTAGGAGGTTAGATACTAGAATTTTTAAAAGGTTAATAATGGGAATAATGCAAATGACAGAAATATCACTTTGTATCATTGATCCTCATATACAGGAGCCTCAGTTAATAAAAACCTACAGGAAAGCTGTGAATAGCTATGAATTCATGAGAAGCCTAAAAAGTCAAGTAACACTTTTATTGTATGAGAGGGAACACTATCCTGGTATTCATACATTAAATTAGAACATCAATTTCCTAAATGCTTGGTAAAACACTCTTGTCTATGTATCTTTTTGTGTAACTGCAATCAGATGTTTACATAATAGTAGGTTATGTAAAATATAAATTAAATGTATAGTAGTTCACAATTCTCAAAACTCAGAATTTTGTAGCTAAAAATTATGCATTTACTAACCAACATGTAATAATTGAATATATGCATGCAGGAAAAATACTACTGCATAAAATCACTGTATTTAGTCTATAAATATTACCACTTCAAAATTAATTAGGTTGTAAGAAAAATTCAGTTATCTTTTAGAGAAGCAAGATGAGAATACAAAGAAATACTCTATTTTCCTTAAATGTAATTGTCTTGCTGAGTTACAGTATATATTGCTAGTTCTTGTGGCTGTATAAGTAGAAGTTTCCTATCACATTTACATCCAAGTTTAAAGTTGCAACAAGATGCACACTAGTTATTATGAGATCTCTATTTATATTTATATTTATACACACACGCAAATATATGTGTTTATACTGATATGTTCAGATTCCAAGTAGTACAAAACTGTTATACTCCCTTTGGCTACAACACTGCACTGCTGATAGAAATGCCTTCTAAATACTATTTCAAGATCCTCTTTTCACTCATGGAGTTGAGCTATATGCATACTTTTTGTTTTGATAATGGTGGCAGTAGTGCCAATAGAACTGGGAAAGTGATCATAAAAACTTGATTATCTGAGCTTGGCAACATCTGCCAAATAAGGAAAACGTGAATTTCAATCATGTAGGGTTCCTTTTACACAAAATCAAGCATCACAAATCTGGTACCTTTCTTAAAACTTTAGATGTTGGTTGAAAGACTTTATGCCCAAGTGCTCAGTAATACAAGGGTCATCACTGACTGATTTTTGGCTGCCATCCAAAGTTCCTCACTGGCAGCTTCTCCAGTGAACTCTGCAGCACGAGCACTTCTCCAGGATTTCTCCCCTAGCACATACACAGCTCATAAATTGTGTATACTGTACAATGTAAAAAAAGAACAAAACCTCCCAATTTCCACCCCCCCCCTCAGCTGGAAGAGTTGTACAAGGGTGTGGGGTCAGGTAAAGGGCCTCCTCTTTAGAGCTCTGTTTCTGTACCAGGGTTGAAGTTTCAAGGCAGACCAGAAAATACTTTTTATGTTTAAGCAAACATCCTAAGCAAGGTACTGTCATTTGACCTATAGTCACTATAGTAACAACAGAGGTAGCTGTAACACTTTTATCAGAAAATATATCAGTGCAAGTGAAAAAATAAATCTTTCAGAAGTGAAATATGTCTTTAATGCAACCGTCTGCCATGGCAGTGGTTAATATTGGGCTTTATAGGGACTCTTCTGTTTACCCCAGACTTTCAAGATTTATTACTGTTATAGCAAAACATATTGTTTTTTGCCACTTGTTATTTCTTTCCTTGCTTGTTTACTAAGGTGTGTCAGCAGTAAACCTGCATTTGAGAAGTTGATGCAGTAGCTTCTGTAAGGTTTTGATGACTTCTAGCTCTTTTTTGCACAGCAGTTTCTGCTTGAAGTAGGGATTAAATGTCAAGCCAAGACAATAACAGAAAAATAAAGCAGAGTGCACCTTTGCACACATGTATGTTTTCCTGTGCCATCACTCACATTACCCATCCTAATTGATGAAGAAAGCCTAAAATTCCAAATAGAGGGAGTCATAGAAAAATTCATAGAACTGTACCCTTAATTTTGGTAGTACATGGGTACTTATTTATTCATGGGCAGTCAATAACTATGCTCTTGGTTAACCAGTGTCTCACTCTGAGAAATTTTTTCACAAACAGAAGTTACCATTTTAATCAGATGTATTTTAGACACCATAAGAAAACACCTACTAAGTTAATAATTTAAGTGTTTTTTATTTCCTTAGATAAAGCCTAGAGAGACACTTACAACCTCTCTGGCATAAATAAGTACCTTTGATAATTGAGACAGGATTATACAGCTTTATATGGCACTGCATCCTGCTGGTGTCTCATACATTGCCCACTGTAGAAAATCTACCTGAATCCAGTGAAAATAATTTCCCTCAATCTAAATGTAGGAAGTATAAGGCTCAAATATAATTTTTCATGAACATATATTAATTTCTAAAGTAATTATAGTCAGAAGCTCTGGATTCCTGAACATGTTCATGAATTTCCACAAAAGATTTTGTTTCCTTGCTGTTGCATGACCATACTGTTTGGCCATAAGTTCTACAAACATGGAAACTACTGGGGTAAACGGAGCTTAGAGTTTTCAAGGGTTACAGCCTTGAAAGTCTTCGCTCATTAAAGTTTGCAATTTTAGTAGCTTCTCAAAACCAATTTAAATTGTCTCTACAGATGTAGTTTTATTTAGTTTTTTATTGTTCTCTATGTCTAAAGCTAAATTCCCTTTGCCCAAAAAAACCCTAAGGTGCAGAGAATACCATAGAAGCAGTATAATTTAGCAGTGAACAGTGATTATGCCGGTCTAGCAAGACCTAAGGCAAGATCTTCTTTTTACAGGAGAGAGAGAGAACGGACAATCTGGTCCAAGCTCCCTGCTCAAAGTGATCCTAGAGCACATGGCACAGGACTGTGTCAGACAATTCTGGAGGATCTCCAGTCAGGGAGACTCCACAGGCTCTCTGGTCAATCTGTTCCCATGCACGGTCAGCTGCACAGCAAAGAAGTTCTTCCTCATGTTCAGGTGGAACTCCCTGTGCATCAGTTCCTGCCCATTGCCTCTTGTCCTACTGCTCAGCACCCCTGAGCAGAGCCTGGTCCCTCCTCTGACACCTCCCTGCAGATACAGACACTGATGAGGTCCCCTCTCAGTCATCTCTTCTCAAAGCTCAACAGGCCAAGCTCCCTCATCCCTTCCAGTCATCTACATTATAGCCCTTTGTTTTTCCTTGCAAAACATAGTAATAACACAATTTTGATTTTTATATTAACTGCAGTAGAATTTCACTGCCATCTTCAATGACTTCTTCAGAGGAGTCGCTGTTGTGAAAAGCCTGTGTTCTTTTCTTACCTCAGTCCACAGAGATACTGGCACCTCTTCAGAGATGAGGAAGTCTGCAACTCCTGCACTAAGCTGCCAGGAAAGCATCAATATCAAAGCCTCCCAGTTTAAATAATCCCTTTATCTGCTGGCACTGAGTACAATTTCATAATATAAATAGCAACTGATTCCAACTGTGTCCAAACCAAAATTACTTCAGTGATATCCATTAGCATCTGTACTGTGAAATTCATCACCCAGTACAATATTAGAAAAAAATAAAGCACAATATTATCTTTAGATTACAGTTTTAAAAGAAAGTTCAAAAACTGCTTCTTATATCTTGCATTAAGTTTCATCACCTGAATGCTTTCAGCCATCTCATATAGTTTTCTGTCATTCTTACACATTCTTATTTCTGTACATCCCATTGAAGAGACACCAAATCCCACACAAACATTAAATGCAGTTCAGAGTTACCCTGGTCTGCAAACAAAAGTGATTTTTATTTCCCTTCTTTCTTTTTTTTCCCCTTTCTCAGTCATGGTTGCTGTAAAAAAGAACAGGTTAGGAATTTCCAGATTTCTGCTGTCCCACGGAAGGACATGCGATGTCTTAATCACACTGTGGCTTGCTTGCCATGAGCCCTATTCCCCATGCCAAACCAGACACTTTTCATCCTGCCCTGAGCAAGCCCCTGCTCCCTTGGCTGAGTGCAGTGGAAGCCCATGGAGAACAGTTTGCACACATGTATGTTTTCCTTCAAGAGCAAACCTGTCCCCTACATCCAAACAGCTGCTGAGCCAATTCCCACCTGTGAGTCACACACTCTGCTCTCCCCAGGCTCATATGTTTGTTCCTTCCTGTCTTTGTTGTTTCCATTAATCTAAAGTAGAAGTCATCCAGGTTGAAAGGACGTTTGTTCTCTGCTGATGAAGAACTGTAACGTCCCTTTGCAAAGAGTTAAGTCACCAGGTTTGTGCTGAATCAAAAGCAGAACACCATTCTTATCCACCCTGGAAACTGTGTGTGCTAAACTCTTCCAGAGAACTATTGCAAAGGTGTGAGATATGGCAAAACTGGGAGACTACCAACTAATTAGTTAAGAATAATAATTGACTAGTAGAAACCTCATTGCAGACATGTACTGCAAAAATTAGAATATTCTGCTGCAGTGGTTTTTTCAAACAATAGAAAACCAATTCAGCTCCTTTGATTGTTATTATTTTGTTGTTGCAGACTCAGATTAGCCCCAAGGAAGGGTGGCAAGTTTATAGTTCAGCCCAGGATCCTGATGGCCGTTGCATTTGCACTGTTGTTGCACCTGAACAAAACCTATGTTCGAGAGATGCCAAAAGCAGGCAACTCAGACAACTGCTAGAGAAGGTAAGTCTTCCCAAAAAATTCCTTCTCTTGGTAATTAAACTTCCCATGGAAATTTGCTTTCTCTCTCCAGTTAATGCATAATGAACTAATGAAGAGTTACCTGATAAAAATTGTTCTTCAGGGTATATGTCCTACCTGTGTTCTCATCTCTAGTTATTTATCTGTTTTCCCTACATCACACCTTTCCCAACCCAAGCTGCATCTTCCCTCTTAGTCCCTCTTCCCAAATTCTTTCTTGCATACAACAGGACAGATTTTTCTGTGTAAAACCAGTTACAAATCCCACCTTAAACTAGCTGATGCTGTGGGATTTAAACTACAGCTTCTGCTTTGATCATATGAGACTGCTGAAGGTCATTTCTCATCTCTTATCAAAAAATAATGACAGAGACAGCACAGCATCTTGAAAGCAAACTGTGAAGAGTATAAACAGTTCTAATTTTTTCTTTTTTTTTTCCTCAAGTTTATTTATTTATTTTCTGGTGGTGCAAATTTTCCCCAACTGCCCAATCCTTAATTCCAGTATTATCCACTATGCATATATGGTGAAACCAATGAAGTCTTGTTTTGCATCAACAGAAAAAATGCTGCAACTATGAAAACACAAACATTCTGCATTCCCTGTATAAGTAACCAAGGTAATAGTTACTGTACTACAGCCAGTGGTACAGAACCTGAGGCCTGAGAGAGTGTTTGAACAACAGCAGAAACGAACATAAAATACAGACTTTAAAATACATGTTAAGCGCACAATTCTCAGTGTTTTTCTAGCTATAGAAAAATCATTCCAGTGTCAATATAGTTCCAGATCCCCATAGATTTTTGCTCCCTGTGCTTCCATGAACTTCAGAAGGGACTAAGCTTCAAGCTGACAGAGCCTATAACATGAGATGCATGGAGAGGACATTGATGGACCAGCAGAGAGAAAAGGAGCCCTCATACCATTTCCTTAAGAAAGGTACACTTCAGTCTTTGCTCCAGCATATTCCCCAAATACTAAAATATTACTGCCAAAAAAACCCACCTACTTTCTTTTGAGGTGTGTGCTGGAGTGGTATATTATGATCACAACATAGTTTTTGAGCTGCCACAGAAATGAACCTAAATCATCAGCCTTTAAAAGCTATTTTCTAATGGTTGTGGCAATCATGGATATTTAATGTTGTATTACTACTTCCCTGAGTCCGTACAGTCCTTTAATTAGAGCCTCTATGTGAATGTGGCTTGTGCCAAATGGAAATTCTCAAAGTTCTTCCGGTGTCCAAAAGATTTTATTTGGTTGCCTTCAACAATTAGATAGCAAAGGGAAAAAAGACTACTTTTTTCATTAAAAATCCTTTCTCAGAACTATTAATGGTAACTGTAAAATAACTAATGTATACTACTTTTAAGAGTAGTTTCTACATTCTGTAGATCATGTGTTAGCTCCAAACATGAATGTCCATTCAAATATTGCATATTCTTGCAAACCACAGGAGTGCTGCGGGGTTTATCTTTTCTTAGGAAGGTAAAATATGTTTTGTTTGAACCAAAACTTCAATAAGGTGCCTAATACATTTACAGCAATCTAGTTTTCTCATGTTTTGGGAAAACAAAAAACCTACTGAAATAGAATAACTGCACTTGGAAAATGTGTCATTTTTATGGCTGGCAAAAGCATTGCTTTCATAACAGAAACTTTAAAAAGTATGTATCATTTACTCTGGATGACAGTTACTGCTGCATAACTGGTAAAATTCCTCACTATAGCTACAAAGTCACTTTCTCTACAAAGGTTACCTAAACATTCACTACTTTTCATCTGTAAAAGAAAAAAAAAAATTGTGGTTTTCTGCCACTAAGACAATTGGAGAAAATTTCTAATTTTACATTTACTTGCAGAATTATGAGGAAACATCTCTGTGGTGATTGACACAGCCCAGCTTATCTCTGGGTAGTCTTATGAATGCCTTATATTGAATGATCCTATAAATGCCTACTAACAATGAAATTCATGCTCCTCGTACTGACCAAAATCTCCAGATTTCAGTCCAGTCCCTCCCAAAGTGCCTGGAAGGAAATACACGCTATATGAGCACATTCTGTACCGCAGTCACATCTCCTACAGGCCTCAAAGTCAACTCTGCTGTCTGGCAGCCTCTCCTGAGCCCAGTGAAAATGATGCTTAAAGGATCTCTCTTTCTCTTTATCTCTGAGTAGCCCAAACAATTCATGGGTTCACAATCTTTCCCTATTCCCAGTATTATTCCATCACACAGCTATGGAATGTAGAACTGTACTGTGGTAGAAATGACTCACAACTAATTGACAGAAGTGCATTTCATTGCCTGACATTTAACCAGGAAAAAAAAAAAGCAAAGCAACAAAAAGTGCATTTACAGATTGTCTTCTTTAACAGGTTCAGAATATGTCCCAATCTATTGAAGTTTTAAATCTACGGACTCAGAGGGATTTCCAGTATGTTTTAAAAATGGAAACGCAAATGAAAGGGCTGAAGGCCAAGTTTCGGCAAATTGAAGATGATCGGAAGACATTAATGACAAAGCACTTTCAAGTAGGTTCCATTTTACAGCAACTTTCAAGCCTGCTGGAAACAATGTGCTGAGTAGCAATGCATGGACTGCTAAGGTCTCAGCTTGAAGTGCTCCTACAAGAGCACCATTTAAAAGAAAAGCATAATAATTCTTCCTTGATGATGATAATCTTTTGCTCTGTTCAATTTAATTGTAATAGGGAGGAACTATTAATTATTAAGTCATTAGAGAAATGTCACTATAAACAGATTCCTGTTCTTTCTGTATCAATGTGCATGTCATACTGAGAAGTTTATATTTTTTCAAGCTCCAATGCTAAAGGAGGAGATCCAGTGGAATTCATTGCAAACAAGTAGAGTTCTGTGCTTATAGTGTTGCATGACATTTACTGCAGTTGAAGGGAAGAAAGGGTATAATAAATCAGTTTATTGTAATTTTTATCCAGGTACAATTAAGATCTAATTTCATGTCTGAAGGTCTGCTGTTTTGAATTTGGGATGGGGAGGAGGGCAATCACTCCCAGTCGCATTTATGTGATTAAAAAAAACCCACTTCCACTGAATTTTAATGATGACAAAAACCACAAGCCAATCCTTTTGTGAGGAAGAAGGATTGGAGATATTACAAGTAGCATTGTGTATTCTGAAAAAGCTACCTGAAGAACTCTTCAGAAGAAAAATATTTCAAGAGCATATTTAAGTTCTTTGAATATCAAGTCTGACAAACAGATCTTTCAAGAATGTGAGACCGCAAAATAGGTTCTAGAAAATACATTCTGAAGATTACATTGTGTTAAGCAAATATATATTTTTTGAAGTGTTTCTGAAAGTTCACATAAAAATAACCTAATTTTCCAATTGGTGCTAGAGTTAGATACCTAAACAATTACATAGCCAAGAGGTCTAGGGGTTTTTTTCAGAGTCACTGAGTAGAGAATAAATCTTATTAACATCAGGAATTAAGTACACTAATGATCTGACTACCAAGCTTTATAAATTATGTCATTGTTCTTAGTTTAGAGCTGTTTGAGCACATACTCCCAGGTTTTTGGTTTATAAGAAACATCTTCACATTTTTCCCTTTTATCCCTTATTGCTACAATAACAACACATTTGCATAATTTCATTATATATCCTCATTTTAGTTTTCCTTGGAGACAGAATATCAAAATTTGAATGTCTGATACACAATGTCAGAGGTAGAAGAATACTCCAGTGCTCTAACCTTTTAAATAATCAGTATTTCTATTGGCCAGTCATTTGCCTTCAGTTTGACGGTTTGCCAGGAGTATAAAACAGAGTTCCAGCCAATCCAGTTATAATTTAAAAGGTCAAAATAATACAATATGCTGTTCTTAAATTTAGTCTACTAAAATTCCAGTGCTTTATCTTTCCTGAGACAAAGAAATCGTGTTGTTATCAGGATATAGCATAACCCTTTATATCAACTGCCACAAAGTGCCAGCACACATCTACCACCTATCTGTGTTGCAATAGAAATTAGTTCTTGTACCACTGATTGCAGCAACAAGCTCTTGAGTGTCAGCAGAAGCTATTTCTTTTAATCATGGAAAACACCAGAATCTACTTTTTATGATTTACTGAAGTGAGACATTCTAAATCTGTGTCTTCATGCTGACCATAACCAAGGAGTACAAATTTGGTCCAGATCACTCTTGAGCATACAGTCACTCTATACTTCACTTTATGCCAGGCAGAAGGTACCTGACTACCACAAAAAGTTACTAGTTTGCTCAAATATGATACATCATCTGGTATAAATCCTACCAGGAATATATTACTTCCACTAATTCAAACACATTTTATCTTCTGAGTTTTTACAAGCTTTGGTTTTTTTCCCATTATAGCTTATGGTGGGTTTTGGCCATTCTCTGTTCCACAGAACTGAAGCCTAAGTTCATCATTTCAAAATGAAGTAACAAAAACTATGGTTTCTGGAGCTATTCTTTCTCTGTCACAAAGCCTACTTCCCTTGTCATCAAGGAAAAAAATTACTATTTATTTTGACTGGCATTAAGTAGATTTAGGTTAAGTTTTTAATTAAAAACAGCCAAATAAAAACGGTTTTAATTGTAAACAAAAGGACTTCACTTCTTTGTGCCCATTTTGGTAACTCTGCTGCCATAATGTAATCAGAAGATCCCTTGAGAACAGAATCAACAGAAGTAATGCTCTGAAATCCATATATAATGACATATCTGCTACACTTCAGTAAAGCAATATCTTTTGAGTGCAAGGATTCTTTGAGGTTTTTTACAGAATAGTAACAAAAACAACTTCAAACCATTAGTTTAAATTTAGTAAAGGCCCTATTATTAGTGATTTTAAAAGACTGGTTAAGAAATGAAAGATGGGTAACCAATACATGCTACAGATTAAGACAAATTCTCAAAGTATGATTCTCAAAAAAAAATCCAAGAAAAGGGCAATCTGAGATTTCAAGGTGGAGCCTTATTTTCTTCAGTCAATATTTAAGAAAAAGATTGGCAATACAACAACAACTGCACGTGGCAAAAAAAACAATTGGTGATATTCCAGAAGAGACATCAACCTAGCAAGTTCAAAAGCATTTAGTGATGTAGCCGGTTGACAAGTACAAATCACAGTTAAGAACCTTGGATTTTTACTTCAGAAGAAAAAGTTACATATCATTGTGGCTGGAACAGGAATAAATAATTTTCAACAGATATTGAGAAAAACAGAGTTCAGGACTTCTAGGGAATGAAATAGAGATTACCAGCTCACCAACTATGTATGACAGCTCTGTAAAGCAGGTGTGATTTTGAACACTACTGTGCATTCAGGCCTATTCATCTTCTGATGAAAGACACACTTAGAGGTGGTTTACATCCTCTAGGTGGGAAGTCTGTGGGTTTGGTTCAGATCATTTGAACATAACTCTTTACTTTCAGTAGAAAGACTATTCTCTCATGCATTTAATCTACTGCTTACTACCATGAAGTCTGAGGTATCTGAGACTTTCACAGTAGACTAATAATAGATTTGTAACTAAAATAAATAATCATTTTCAAGTTATTTTAATAATCAGGCATAAATATTACATTCAAGGAAATTACGGGATTGAACTCCTTTAAACTTCTCAAATGCACCTATGATTGCCTTTAACAGGAGTTGAAAGAAAAGATGGATGAGCTCCTGCCACTGATTCCAGTACTGGAACAGTACAAAACTGATGCCAAGTTGATCACACAGTTCAAGGAGGAAATTAGGAATCTGTCTACTGTGCTCACTGGGATTCAGGAAGAAATTGGTGCTTATGACTATGAGGAACTACACCAGCGTGTAGTCAATTTAGAAACCAGGCTTCGTGACTGCATGAAAAAGCTCAGTAAGTTAACGGGTTCGTGGCAAATTTGGTCCCTTGGCTGTGCATTTTTAGTTGTCTCTCTAGAACGATTAAGGTTTGGGGGGAGGGGGGATTTGTTTGTCTTTTTGATGAAAGACTGCATTGTATTTTGACCTGTGCTACCCTAATAAAAGACAAGAGTAACTCAGCCTAAGGTCAGTTATATCATTCTAAGTATGTGACATAATGTACTGCCTTACTATATACAGCAGGAATTAGATGAAAAATTATAACAGATAGCAAATTCAAAATCTGAGGTTCAAACCATTTGGACAGTTACGAATGTTCTTTCATACAAGCTCAGACACTGCTACTAGAGTCATCTTTGGGCTGTTAATGTGAAAAAAATAATAGCAACAAGTAGATTGGAATCACTTTTGAGATGTGCATGTCATAACCCCAGCATCTTGCTGTATCACCTGAGAGGCCACTCTGACTGTAATGTCTTTAGCCTGTAATATTAGTGTTCAGATCTCCCATTCTCCAATTCATATTACAATCTAACCAAACTTCACATCTAACTTAAAGCGAGCAAGGCATGATTTCTGCAGGATGCACAGCAGCAGTCCATTGCTGCTGCTGCACCAGGTTTACCTCAGGCCACCTCCATCTTGGCTGCTCCCATGCTGTTTTAGTTAGAAGTCAAACACTGAGCATTTCTGAAAATCAGCACTAGCTCAGTATCAGCTACCAAAACTAAGGGCCTGAAGGATCAATATCAACTGTCACCCTCAACTTCCATTAGGGGTATGTAATCTGCTTTACAAACACAATGCAGTCTTCCTTCTTCCCTGTCTATCCATGCATTTGGAGATTCCTGAATGGATCACTATTGCAACCTGGATAACTATAGCAAACAATCCAACCCCATTGTGAAAAATAAACACTTTGCAATTTAACACTGAACATGAATAAACTTGAAATTTCAAGGTTTAGGCCTGTGATCAGTGTCTCAGTTATCAAGTATAGGATGTTTTACTTCTAAATGCTACCCAGGACATTAAATATCTTCTTAACTGGATAAGCAGAGCCTCCTGATTTTTATGATGCAGTAGAATGAGAAATATCTAGGTTAAGTTAGCCTCTTAAATAATTTATTTCTTTATTTTATTCTGGAAATAGCACAGTGATGATTTGCTAAAATATATGAAAGACTTCTTCAAACAGAAATTTCTTATGATCCTATTTTCCCTCAGTACACACACAAAATAGCACATTACTGCATTGACAGAAGGCAGACAGGAGAAAACGGCTGTGGTGCAATACTGCAGCAAACAAGAATATTCCTATGAATAAACAGTATTTTCTGATAATGATTGTTTCAGTAAGTTATTAGATACCAAAAATCGTCAGGTTAACAAGTATCTTGTTTTTCTTTGCTTTTACAATGTCTTGTAAAAAGTTAGTGAAGCAATGATAGTGTGAGATATATTTTGTAAAACAGAATTACTAGGTGTATTGACATCTATCTATCCTGAATTCCTGCAGCACATTCTAAGCTCTTGGTGTACCTAATAAAAAAAAAAAAATTACAATTATGTCTATTAGCAGAGAAAATTTCTGTATAAAATAAATTTTAAGCATATCCATTATCAAAAGGGAATGGACCTTCTCAAGATGTAACACAGATTCATTCATCCTTATTGGCATTATTCCCTGGTTTTAAAAGCTTAAATGACTTTTATGATCCCTTACTAATGGACTGGGTGTTTTTCTGGCCTATCCCTGTGTGCCTTTTGGAGTACAAACAGCCTCAGTTCGGCTTCCTGTAACTGCTGAGAGCTGGGGCTGTGTGCTCAGATCAAAGAGCATGAGGGGAAAGCAGCTCTCATGCCAGCACCTGCTTTGTGGCCACATTGGCAACGCTGGAGATGACCCAGCTGTGCCTGTCCACACCAGCCTGATAGCCAGAAGCCGGTGGCCCCAGTGTGCCACAGGATCTGGCTTGAATCTTCACAGATTTTGTTGCATTTCACAATACAATTTTCTAATCAGTGTATGCAATAGCTATTCTCTATTCTTCTCCCTAGCAGGTGTTTTTCAGCAGTATAATGCATTATTTATATTGTCCTGGCCACTTGAAAGGGTTCTTCCATCTGCACTGGCAACACTTTCAACACTCATTACAGTGCACTAAGCAGTTATCTTACTTTCACTGAAGTTGAATGATTATCACAACAGTTGTTATGACTGAATTTTGCTTCTTCTCTTTGGAATATGCTAAAATTCAAGATGAAGCAGCTGGGAAATCAGTTGACAAAACTTTTAAAGGGTATATGCAGCTAAACACGTAGCAATAGTGTGCATGTGATTACACACATCCCAAATTCACCAGTAATTATGCATTTGTGGGTCCTTTGCTGATAGTCCTGTAAGTCATGACTATTTATAAAAGAATGCATGCTGCACAGTATGCATAGAACCCTCAATATGTTAGTATTACCATTCCCTAGCAAAAAAACCTCAGCATGCAAGATCAAATTTAATACAGCCACCCAAACAATTAAAAGGTTCATTCTGCAGCTGCAAATACAGAAAGGGGTTAGATCAATACTCTTAAGAAGAAGCTGTTACCAGCTTTGGTGGAGGAGTAAGGAAAATTTCTTGGACTGAAAGCAAAGTTGGAAGTGCTTAAAACCAAGAGAAAACTCATCTTGTGTCAGTGAGCTGTTAAACATGACATCTGCAAAAGTTACTTGTGCAGCCTGAAGCAGTTTAAAAGCATCAGCTGATTCAAATTGACCATTCAGCCAAGACTTGCTTTGGGGCCTTGTCCTTTCAAGCAGTACTTTCTGAACTAAGAGGACTTTCTGATTGGTTTGAGTTCTTTTACTTGCTCATTAAATAGAAACTCAGTCATAAGGATCTCTCAGCTATGAGGAGGCTGGGATGACTAGACAGAGGTGGGCTCTGACAGCTCTGCTGCTTCTTTTTTACTGTCCATGCTGTCATGCTTCCTTTTACTGTCCATGCAAGTAGGTCAGCAGACCTCAGCTACTGCTGGGGTTTACAGAAGAAGCTTGCTGATAGCATATGAATTATTAATACAATGGGAATGGCTTATCATATGTGGAAAAAATATTTGTAGAGTTCCTTAGTTTTAAATACCAGTTTCATCAAGTTATATCATAAAATAAGCAGATCTATGGCATTCTGTTTAATGAGGGAAGAAAAGAAAAATGGGACCTACTATAGGGCAGGAGGGAAAAAAACCCTCACGCTTCTTACAAAGGGCTGTTTTGTTATGCCAAAAAGGGAAGCTTTGTCACTTCTTCAGTCAGCTGCCCCTCAACTATACAGCAGCTCTTCTAAGAGATCATTTCTTGACCACTGCATGCTGTCTGGGAATAAAAATTTGATCAGAAATATACCCTGACTCAAACCACTGATCATTTAGTGGCTGAAGTACAATGTCATCTCTTTTCCCATTGAACAGCATCTCAGTACACTTTGAAAGATCATTATCTAAAAGCATCTAACTCCTGTGGCAGGGGTACACAGCTCAGTTCATATACTTTAAACTAAATTAAAACTGATGAGGTTCATTAATTACGAACAATGTGTAACTAACTCCAATCAGCGAGCTATATATTCAGGATAAATACAATACAACAGAGGAACCACAATACTGACATTTAAGCATTCAAATCTCTGAACACAGAGCAGCACCCAAACAACCCCAAAGCTGTGTGCACACCCCACGGGGATTCCAAACACTGCCTGCTTTTACCCTGTCCCACTGCAGCTCCGGGGCCCGGAGCTTGCTGTGTGCCCACGCTGCTCCCACCATGCCCTGGCACTGCTGAGCTCACCTGCAGTGCTCACACACCTGCCCTGCCTGCGCCCCCTGACACAAAAGGTGGCTCTGGGAGCCCTCACTTCTCTGCTAGGGGCTCTTCCATAGGCTTTGCCCATTCAGAAGCAAAACTTCGTAACCCACTTTTAGCTTCCTGGATTTCTTTTTTTTCATAGAAAAAACAGTGCTTCAGATTCCAAATTCTTTTTATGCTTTCCCAGTAATTGCAGTGTGTTGTAAAGGCACCAATTAGTATTAGCATACCTTATAACTCATGCATTCTCTGTGTTTTAATTATCCTTGAAACCACAAGTTCAGGAGTAATTGCTATTCTGATTTCTTTCTGCTTATTAATTTTCTGATAACTCATTCCAAATTAAATATTCCAAATTCAAATTCAAGCCTTCAGAAGGGTTGTCTCTTACCCATTTCTGGGACTATTTACTAACAGACCACCTAAAAATAAAAGCCTTCACATTGATAAGTTATAGTCTTCTACCTTTCAAGCCAACAGTTTGTGCTGTAGCAAAAGAGCACTCAGCACACAATGCTGGAAAAATTATGTCCTATCATAATCAAGTATTAAAAAACCTGTAAGATTCTTTAGAATGGGAAAGTCCAAAAATATCTTCAATACTGCAACATGCATAGATTGAGTTATATCTCTTAATAATGTCTCTTAAATGACCCAGAAAATAAACACAGCCCACCCTGCTCATTGAGGTCTCAGCATCCATTCAGTTATCTTCCTTTCCGATATGTCCAGCTTCCCTGGCTGTGAACAACAACTACCCAAGCAGCCTCCGAGTTTTCACCACAGCATTAACCACATTCTAAGTGACCCAAATAGGATGGAATAATACATTCCTTTCCAGTTAGAGAATATAAAACTCAGGCTTGAATTGACCCTCTCTCTTGAGCTGACTAAATTCACTCTCAACACCAGATAACGTCAGTTTGTTTTCCACTTCCTAGAGAGATACAGTTATCAGTATTGCACAACCATGTAGCACAAGATGAGCACTTATTTTTAAATTTAAAAAAAAATTGTTTCACTTCTTTTTACATTATTTTATTTAAAAACATGCTATTTGACATAATTACATGTACACCACTGTGTGACATTAAATCTTGGTAGACACATGAATTCCACTGGGAGCTTGTTACTAATAGATATCTTATTAATGTCCCCTAAAATATAGATTTTTGAGTTGTTAGGAAGGTCAGCATCTGAGATGATATTGACTTTCATTATTTCCTCCCAGACAGTCAAATGGATTAGAAGCCAACCAATACAGCCAAGCTTGCTAAATAGTTCTCATACTGACTCTCTTCAGGCAGCCTCCAGTACAGAAGGAGCCATGTGTGTGTAAGCAGGAAGCAGTTGGGCACAAGCTTTGAGTACAGCACTGTTGTGTGTACAAGCTCATTTTTGTGTCTGCCCTTAATCCCCTTGTTACCCTGTGTCTTGGTTTAGAGACAGGTATCTGCCAGGGAAAAACTGGAGTTTTCCTTGGAATGGAGAACGTAACCCCCCCTTCCCTCCGAATTACTATAATTTTGCAATTAAGGGCTTTCAGGCAAAGATTTGGGAATAGGAATAGCAGTTC
>VZUI01068201.1:0-85226 GCA_013401135.1 Cettia cetti | reverse complement strand
GGCTCGGAGCGGCACGGACGGTGAGTGCTCCTGGGGCTCCTCCGCCTCGGCTCTAACTCGGGGAAAGTTGCGGGTGCTCGCCCCGCCGCTGGACGTGCGCCGGCTCCCCCGGAGCATCCCGGCCGCCGCGGCGGCGGTGGCGGCGGGGAGGCGCCGACCGACCCCGGCGGCTCCTCCGGGCCCGGGCCGGCCCTCGCTGCCACCCGGTTCTGCTGCCGACCAGGCATGTTCCCGGGGATCGTGGGGCGGCGGGGCGGGCGCGGAGCCCGGAGCGCAGCGGTGCCGGCGGGACTCGGGGGACGTGTCCGCCGGGCGCGCTCCTGCCGCAGCTCCCAGCTCCCCGCGGCGATGAAAAGGCACTTGTCTGATTCATCCCCATGGAAAACTTCACCCCCGGGCTGAGCCGGGCCCGGCCCGGCCCAGGGGATGCGCTGCCCGCTGCCGGGGCTCGGCGCTGGGATGGAGCCGCGGCTGCGGCAGGCTTGGGGCTTTGTGCGAGTTGGTGGAACTAGAACCCGGCCGAGGGGCAGGGAGGTGCCGCTTCCCGCCGTGGGTTCCTGCAGAGCGGCACTGAAAAGGGGTTCGGTTTGTATTTCGCTTTTATCTTTTGTGCAGGGTAGTATTCCCAAAGCAGAGAGTGTGAGGAAATGGGAACGACTTCTCATCTAATTGAAGCGGGGTGAAATAAAGTGAAGTCGCGGGACAGCTGTGTGGGTTTATTTTTATACATCTCTAATTTGTACTGGGAGAGGAAGTGTCACCCTACTCCCCCTAACAATGGCTTCTTGTTGGGAGCTTGGGAAGGGAAAGAGAAGAGCAGGGAATTTTTCGGGACTTAAAGCTTCAAACTTTCCTTTGCTGGGCCACTCTGGTGCTGGCTGGAAGTATTGTAATGGATAACATCAAGTCCCAGTGCTGACAGAGATAACAACTCTGCAGGCATGACTGTGCTCCAGTTTTAAGTTTTCCTAAGTAGAAATAGTGGTGAAACGTGGATGGGAACTGACCTCCAGTTAATGCTTCCTTGGGTCAGGCTGCACGTGCCTGCTCTGTAAGAGCATCCATACCTTCAAGCAGGGCATCACTTGGACTCACTGATTTCTTTTCGGGAGAGCTGCTGGTATAGATGTGAGCAAATGCCATCGAATCAGCCTTTGAGGTTGTTATTGCTGTTACACAATTCCAGTGGAATGTGAGAGCTGGGCTTCCTGTTTTTGGTCAATCTGTAGAAGCGACTATAAAAGATAATAGATATCTCAAGTAAATTGCTTTTGCATGACAACTTGGAGCTATTGTTCAGCCAGTAACACTTGTGACTTCTCCAGTGAGCCTGGTAACCTGAGAAGCAAAACTCCTTAATGCTAAGAGACTTGCTCAGGATAACTTTAAAGACAACAGCTGGAACCTGGATATAAAGAGGGAATAGTTACCGAGATCAGCATGTGCTAGTGCTGTGCATAATGATGTATAGAAATTCAATCTGTTTTGAAAAGAAATCTTGTGCAAAGAGGAGCTGCTGGTAGTTTGTGAGTGGAGAGCAGTGATTCAGGGGGATTAGTGGACACAAGGCAAGTCCCCTGGGTGCAATATTCTGCAGCTGATTCTGCCCTGGAGGTATTTGATGGCCTTATGTGGGGTGTGTGCACACACAGAGACTTAAAATTCCAGATCTGTTTGTTTGCATCTAAATAACTGTTGAAAAAAAAGTAATAAAATAATTTGTTAAATGAAACCTTTTCCAAACGCTGTTGTTATCATAGCCTGCTAATCTTGCCAACGGTTTAACAATTTGAGGATGTTGCTTGGTTGTAACCAAGCTCCTTTGAAGGAATTTTTTGCTTGTGAAAGATGAATTACTCATTCTTTGTCTGGGTTAAGAGATCATAATGTGATTATTAAACTGAGTTATTCAGTGGTAGATATAAAGAATTGTGTTTAATCACGGTCTTTGTTCTCTTATCAAAGTTAATCTGATGAAGTTTCCCTCTCCTGTAAAATACTCAAATATCTCCCCAGATTAAGAATGCCCCAAACTCCAGAAACCTATTTACCAGTTTTGGCTAGATGAGCTTTACGGTGGAGAAGGGGCTCTGGGGACTGATGTCTTCATTAGGTATTTGGATAAATGCAGAGGAAGCCCTTCCCCTGGGGCTCCCTTACTGACTTCTCTGCTCTGGGCTTCAATTGTTGTGAGATTAAGATGGTGAGTGAAGGAATTGCAGCCTTGTTAAATGAGTTTGTGCTGAATCCACTCATGCGGGATCTTCTAGTAACTCTTTCCTGTGTTTACTTGGCTTTCTAGTGCAGTGACTTAAATGGCTTTGGAGAAGCGGAAATACAACAGTTCTGACTTTGTGGAAGCAGAGGAGAGTGCTGCTCAGTGATTGATTGGAAGGGATGTTAGGGACACTTTAATTCAATAGCTGTGCTTAAGCAGCTGCTGGTGATCCAAGTGATCTGTGTGCCTTGTGAACCACTTTATCTGCACTTTTTTGTGGTAAAGCTGCAAGTGCTCCACTTGGAGCTTCAGTATGGCAGTTTCATTTTTGACAGTATATAACATAATGCATTGGGAGAAGATAAATACTTGTCTTTTACATGATTGGTAGTGAGTTTAGGGAGGGTGTGCCCATCATAGGTACTGTAATGCACTTCCTTATCTAAGTAGATGATGTGATCAGTAGCTCATTTCACACCTGAGGTTGGCTTGGTGGTGGTATTTTAAGTGGTGGTAATTTATTTGGTGATGTGTCCCAACACACATCACCAAATAAATGTTTTTGATAATCTGTTTTACACAGCATTAAATAATAGGTGGTGAAACGCTAAGGAGCCGTATTTTCAGCAGAGCCAAAGACCAAGTAAGTTCTACTTTATATCAATATGAGATATTTCTTGTTTGTGGTTGGGGTTTGTGTTTTTAAGTTAAAATGTTTTGCATCTCTTTTCTTCATAAAACTGGACACGAGAGATGTGGATTGAAATGCTCTGGGGACATTTGTCCCTCTAGATACAGGCCTGTTAGCTTGATTTTCTTGCACATGAATTGCCTGTGGCAGAGGAGGTGATGGAAAAGCAGCGTCAAGCCTGCTTGTATTATTCCAGCACAGGTTTTGCACAGATCCATCAGCGCCCTGCAAAGCACAGTCCTGGCTCTAATGGTGTTCACAAGGGCAGCTCTTGATCTGCCACGTTGGGAGGCAGTTTAACCCTGTGCAGGGATGTGGTGAGCTGCTGATCACAAAGAGAGTGGAAAGCAAAGGCAGGGAAGGCAGGAAAGGAGAGAGATGCCAGCAGCTACAGTGTTGCTGTGCCCTTTGCAGAGGGTTGGACGGGTGAAATTTATGCGGCTGCTACTTGGTTTTTATCTGTATTCCACCGAGTAGCACTAAGCAGCAAAAGAAACACTTACAGTTTAAGTTGATGTTTTGTTCAGGCTTTGAATATTGAATATATGCTCCACATATATTCAGTAATTCAGCATGAAAAAGCAGATTTCATCTCTCCAGGCCAGCTGTTTAAACATGTGACTGACGAGCTATCAACCTGCCTGGTGCAATAACAGTTATTAATATTTAACTTTCTTGTCAAATTGGAAATAGCCACAACATGATATGTTAATATTTATCAACCAATTACTGGTCTTTGCATGCTCATCACTTTTTGGACTAAGTACTAGTGTGCATTTAGTAATCTGTGTATCTTTTTGGACATTGAGCTCATGAAGTAATTAGAGCTGCTAATTGCATAAAAAAAGCCAAGCATGAATTCAGAAACCCCTACCAGCAGATGTATGAAAGGTGGATACTGAATTTTGAAAGTTTGCCAAATAGCCTTAATGCATACCCAAAGCAAAACACTCCTGAATATCTTTTCTTTTCCTATTGCAAAACTGAGGTCAACTCTTGCAATGAGGGTGATGCAAGGTTGAATTAAACCAGTATTTGTTTGGTTACTGTAACAAATGTCACAACATCACCTATCCCTGGCCCCCAAGCTCCTTGATAGGCATCTGTCGACATCTTTGCACATACATTCCTGTTGGCACTCGGGGAATTAGATTATTACACAAACAGCAGTGGTTGTTTTTGTGGTGGGTAATGTCTTGGCAGAGCTCAGCCTGCAGCACTGCTGGTAGGGGAAGGCCTGAGAGGACTGTTTCCCCTGTAACCATCCCAGAGAGTTGCTCAGATTCTTAAGCAGAATCAGCTGTCCCTGCTGCACCATTAAAGCTCTTTTCTAACCCAGAGGTACCTGCTGCTCTTGCTGCTGGTGGGTAAGTAGGTGGGAAGTGTGAAGGCAACTGGCCAGTGGTCCAACATCTGGGCCCTGGGTGCTGTGGCTGGGAGAAGTGATGCTCAGGGAGCATCCAGGAGGTACTCTGGGCACCAGCAGCTCAGCTGACAGTGACTGTGTGGCTGCTGTAATCACTTTCAGCCATGTGACTGTTGGTCATGAATGAGCTACTGTTGTGTCCCCTGCTCTGTACACAGGGGTTTGGGTGTTCCTGTGGGTGTACTGGGTCTCTTGGATTTATGAATTAAAAATAGGTATCTCCAGTGTGGTCTGTGCAGGGAGTAAGTATAAGGTGGGTGGTGTTTAGACACAGCAGCATTAGTTCAGCTTCAGTCTTAGCAGCTGCCTACTTTGTGCTCTTCATTGCTGAAGTTGTAGGTGATGGGTCAAGCCTGTCCTGTCTTTGCTAATGTTTCCTGCCCTGGATATCCTTCCTGCTTCTAGGTCAAGTTTCTCTTAAGTGGAGACTTGGTTAGCACCTTTCCATGTGTTGTGACATCCACTTGGAGCACTGCAGACTTGGAGGTCTGTGAAAGGTCTTCTGGTTTGTACAAATACTTCCCAAGTGAAAGGCTGAAGGTGTAGATTTCCTCTGCTTTACCTGGGTGGCATTGCCACACTGTGCCATCAGCATGGGGACAGGGGATCCTGGCTGTCAGAAATCCCCCTTCCTCATCTGTGCTGCAGCCCCCAGTCCACCCCATCTCCACTGGCAAATGGCACTGGCACACCTGTGGGGTGGGTGTGCTGTGACACTTGGGTCATGCTGCCTGGCGAGGGATGGAAGCCCACTCTTAACTTGATTGAAGAGATGATTTGATTATAGCCAAAAGATGGGTGTTACATGTTTGTGGCTGCAGAGCCCAGTTGGGGCAGCAGGTGCCATGTTTGAGATTTCAGATGTTTGGTGTGTTCCTTTGTGATCCTGCCAGTCACGTAAAGAGCAACCTGTACCAGCTAAACGAGAAAATGTGGTTAATCGATGAAGCTGAAGATGGAAGTCCCCCACCTAATAGGACAGGAGAATGGGGTGGGAGGAGAAAACATGCACATCTGCACTCTGCTAGTGCCACACTGCTTGATCTGGAGGTGGTGGCAGTGAGGTGATAGAGCTCTTCCCTGTGGTGGCCCTGTCATCAGGACTGTTTGCTTGGCTGCTCTACCTTCTCCAGCAGTTCTGTTCCCATCAGGGGTGTGGCCTCCCCTGGGCAGGGTGCTGAGATGTGGTGGCCAGCCAGTCCACTCAGTTAGTGTGGCATCCACTGGTCTCCTGGGAATCTATAATCTGTTGGCCTTTTTTGGTAATAGATTAAAAATGCCAAGCATGATAAGCAAGTCCTGTCTGGCCAGCTTGGAAGAATTATATCACATGAGCTCTTCTAACAGCTAGGGTTTCCTGTCTGGGTTTGTGGCTTCATGCCTGGGCCACTTAAATCTGGTTTTGCACTGGGTTTGTGAGTGGCATGATGATGAAAAGGGGGCTTCCATGCCCCCAGGAGAGCTGCTATCAGCAGAGATGGAGCTATCAACAGTCATTCTTTCCCTTTTGTTTGTTTTGCCAGCTGATTTCTCTCAGTTTGTGTCTACTTTTCAGCAGCTGAGCCATGAAGGTGATGACTGCCCACGAAACACAGCATCCTTGGCAGGTGGGCTGCTTGCCTTAGGTCCTCTTCCTTGTGTCTCCCTGTGCTGGCTGGTCTGCACTCTCCAACACCCTGTGCTGCTGGGCAATGTGCACATTCCTGGGGGCAAATTGACTCCTGCAACATCCAGGCTGTCCCCATGGGCTGTGGTGGCCTGTGCACTACTAACATTTGGGAGTTAATATGGAAGAAATAAAGTAATGATTAATTTGACATGCATCTGAGGATGTGGGGAGCAGGACCACTGTCTGAAAAGGGAAGCTCTGGTTAGGACTGCTGCCGACTGCTCATGTCAATCCATATGGGCCATATGCTTCTAACCAGTCTCCCTGTCTCATTTCCTTCCCTGAAATGCTAACAGCTGGTTTTCCTGCCGCTTCAGTAGGTTTTTTGTTCCTGTAAAAAGAGTGACAACTCACAGATGCTGCTGGGAGTCCCCACTGAATAGCTGGGAAGAGAGTCTATCACTATGATCTTCAGGAGAAGATAAAGTGTAGTGTCTCTGTGGGAGGCCTAATTACTGATAGTTTAAGTAGGCTTTTTTGTGTTTTTTTTTTTAAGCTGACAATAGACTTAACTGTCTCGTTCACTGTTTCCTCATCAAATACTGCCCTTAGTGATGTACAGGAGAGAGGAGGTAGTTGATGAGGTCACCTATAGAACAAGGAAGGATGAAGAGAAGTTCTTGGTAATCTTGTGTTGAGGTCTTCAACATCCAGTTTTGCTGCTATGCTTATAAAGTTTGCCATGCTTATAACTTCAGTGTTGCTTAGATGTTGGCTTTTTTCCTAAAGAATTCTGTGACCAAAGTGATAGCAGTGCTAGAGAGTCATCATTGTTGGTCCTCCATTTATCCCAGCGTACCATCTCTTCATCCTGCCCTTTCTGCATCCTGCCAAGAGAAGAAATTGCAGACTTCTCTAGTTGGGTTAATGTTCCAGCCCTGGCCAGGTGAAGAAGGAGCTGTAGAGATGCTGACACCAATGCAAGTGTTTCACAGTTTAAGGATGAGGGGTAAAAGAGCACCTGAAGACGGTGAGACAGGCTTTCTGTATCTGCTTTTAGACAAATGACCTGTGCACTGCAAGGATTGTGGGGCTAATGTGGCAAAGTAAATGGCTGTGTTGAGTTGGCTTGAATGCCAAGTTAAGGCAGGGTCTGTAACAAATGAAAACTAGTGGTATATAATGTCTGGAGTCCATGTGGTCTTGGATTCGTTTAAGTGCTGAGAGTACAAAAAATCTCTGCTTTACTGGGTTTGCTGCCTGTTGGCCATAAGCCCTAAAAAAGCAAAACTTGCCTTCTTTTCCAATCCTCTGCTTTGCCTTTTTTGCAGTCCTAACTGCACAAAACAGTGAGGTGTCCCAACAGCTGTTGTACTGGTGTCTGAGGTAGGAAACGTTGTATGGGAACCTGGTGGTATGTCTATGGCTGGTGACTGTTTTCCTGCCTTGTCCTCCCAAGGGTTTCACTGCTGTGCAAAGAGTCATAGATTGGCTTTTCTTCCTGTAAAAAATATGCTGGGGCTGTACTCTCCTCAGCCCATGTTATAAATTATAAACTGCTGTGGGAAATGGAAAATAGAGTAATTCTGATTTGTGTTCTTTTAAAGCCCTGTTCTTTATACCAAAATACACAGGATAAGTCTGGCCCTTCCCTCTATTCACTTTTCATAGCCTCCTTTGTTTTTAATTTATATATCTTTTTATTCTAAATTCCTCCCATCCCCAAAATAGAACAGACATCAGCCTGCAAGCAAAGATTGCCAGGCATTGGTCTTGTGGATTATAGTGGCTTTTTGGCCTGGTTGAAGGCTGAGCTCCACCCTACGTAGGCTTGGATTAAAAATAGTCTTCCTTTTCATCAGGCTGAAAACTGTACACAACACATCTATATCTTGGTTTCTGGGGTATTGGCAGCCACAGGAAGCCCTTCAGCTATAAAATACCTCAGAAAATCTGTTTGCTGCTAATTAGTCCAAAAGTGCTAAAGTGACCACTGTTGGAAGGGTGTAGAGCCACATGTCTGACTGCCAGCCATGTAGTTATCATAGATATTGATCAAAGCTTAACTGTGCTTTTTGAAGGACCTGAAAAAATTGAAAGCTCTACTCCACAGCCTATGCATTAGGCTGCCACTTTAAGGATGTCTCAGCTCAGATGCTGCAGGGCTGTCCAGTGGCCAGGAGATTGCCCCACAGCCTCCAGCTCAGTCCTGTCTGTCCAGACTTGACCTGCACACTCCTCCCTCTTTGTATAAAGCAGAAAAAAACATTGAGGGCAAGAGGCTGACCAGTATCTGGTGTGGTGATCTCATTCCCCCACTGCCTCGTGGAAAAGCCAAGTCGCCAACCCAAGCTTCTTAGGCAAGTCTGAGTGGTTGGCTATGGGGATTCCTAGCAGAGGGAAAATCTGAGTGTCTCCTTGCTCTGGGCATCTATTCTCTACCTCATGAACCTCGAGTGTTGACTTCTTGTGTTTCATTTGTTTTCCACAGTCCTTGGCCATGCTTGGTGGGGCAGCAAGTCCTTTTACAGGGTGATAGGAAATGCTGCTGGCTGGCTCCAGCCCGCTCTGTGGGGAAAGGCAGGATGCAGCTGACCCAGGATCTGGAAGCAGGCGGTGCTGCCTGGCAATTGCTCCAGCTTAGCCACAGCCTTTATGGTTGTTTAGGGCAGGGGTGGGAGTAAATGAGCAGGGGAGTGTGAGGAGGGCTGGGAGACTCTGCCCAGTGCCCGTTCCATGGCTGTTAATGACTAGCGTGCTCTGCGTGACCTTGGTGATCAAAGGTCTCTCTGTAATCAGAGAAAATGCTGCCATCTCTTCAGTTTTTGTAGACTCTGCCTCAGCCTGTTCTGTTTCTGTTCATTCTATTCTAGAGCAGACTGTAAAAAACCTTAAAAATGTGAAATATTGTATTGTCTCATAAAACTTTAGTAAACAGATCATGAAGCTGTCTGTAGAAGGACACTAGAAGGATTTTTATTTTCCCCAAAGACTAGGGAAGAGCTTTTAGCCTTTGTCTAACCCAGTTGCATGTTTTTTACTTTGAGAGTTAAGGGGCTATTTATTTGTATCTCAAATTCTTAAAGTGGAAAAACTGACTCCTAAGAAGTTGGGTCTTAACTACAGACTATATATATATATGTGTGTGTGTGTGTGTGTGTGTTTGCTAGAGGAAACAGATTTTTTTCTTGAAAATGTACTAGCCAGGCTGTTTTAAAAAAAATGTATTAATACAGGAACTTACACAAGGCAAAGAGACTTGCTGCCCACTGCAGGGGCAGGTCAAGGCAAGGAAAAACCTGCAAAACACCAACTTGAGGAAAAGCATAAAGAAGAAGATCTGATAGTCTGGTAGATGTGACAGGCTGCGTAACATCAGAAATGCTGCTGGCTTAGATCAGTGTTTCCCAATACCATCTACAGAATGGGGCTGTAGCTCAGAGATGCTGTAGGTAATCCTGCCCCAGGCCTACGTCCTGTTAGTGCAGCTTCTGGTGGAGTTTCATGTGATAGAACTGCTTCTTGTGCCTAGTGTCCAAATGATGGTGTGACTCTCTTGCTGGGGGGGAAATAGAAAGAATTGATTGCAGAGTTCTGGGGGCATCCTCTTGGATTGCTACTGAAATTGTTGTCTCTTTGAGGTGCTGGGAAAGGAAGCTTTAGAAAAATCCCCTTTGTTTTCTCTTGGTTTTTTCCCCCTGAAGGTCGACATGTGAAAAGCATTTCTATACTAGAAAGCAAATAGGAAGGCATGTGGTTCTGCATCATGTCTATGTAGCTTATTTTTTGCCAGTATAATACTGATTAAATTAGGGGCTCTCCAGAGCTGAACGCACAAGATGTTTGAAATTCAGATTGAAGACCTTGGATAACAGAAGCTTGTAACCTCTCTGGATTAGATGGCAGGTGATGTGCAGTGGGTTGATCCTGAAACAAGTTTGCACAGTCACCTATGTGCCATTTCAGTGTTCTTCCTTGCCTGTGTTATCTGAAAACTACAGCTGAAGTACATTTTTTCTATGTGCTCATTCCCTCAAAGTACCTTTTTTGATCAGATTTGGATTTTTTTGATGTTTGTGTTGATCTTTGCCTCAGTGATGTTGCTGGTGCATGTGGTACTGTCCCCGCTCTGGTTGCTGAAGTCCATGTACCAGGTCTTGTGCTCCATGGATTCTGCTCAAAATAACAGGGAAGGAATGTTGCTGACCTGCCTCTTCCACTCTCTCTTCTGTACTACAAGGTTGAAGGGTGTCTTGCTCTACTTTCACAAACAGTAGGACTGAACTTGTTGCCCTTGACTCTGCCCTACTGGGAAGGTCAGGAACTGGAGGAGGTCCTATGGGTTTTCACAGTCTTTGTCCCTGTTTTCATGGAAGATCTCAGTGCAGCCCCTCTCAGCAGGTGAAACTGCTGGGCAAGCACCAAAGTTCTCAGTCTGTCCAATGCAGCACTAACCAAGTGGAAACTTGAATTCAAGCTACCCATGCCTGTAATTGGCATTCATATTTTGTGAAGCAGTGTTTCAGCTGGGTCTGAAAGATCATAAATTCTGGGTCCTTGTTTATGCTGCCATCGCAATCTTGTGCTCTTTCCTGCTAATCAGCCAGGAAAGGCTTGTGGACTGTTGTTTGGGTTTGGAACAGGGCTGTGGTTTGAGATTCCAGGATGCTGAGTCTTGTCCCAGGGACCGGCTTGGATGCTCTGCTGCCTTGGAGCCGCTGCAGCAAGATGTTAGTGAGCAGGCTGATATTCCAGCCCATCCCTGTTTTCTTTGGGCTAAACCAGTGTTTGCCTTCTGTTATAACTGTTGAGCAGCTGCAGTGCTGTGGTGATATATACACATATATATTCTGCTATAAATCCTGTAGTTAAGCATTTCCTTGACCCAGCAAAGAACAAGGTGCTTGTCTCCAGCTGGTCACAGAAATAAAGGAAGTGAGTTCCAAAACAATATTGCAATTAAGCTGTTTTTTTCCTGAGTTTTGCACAAAATGTTTTGCCTCCAAGAATGGATTGTGAGAAATTTATTTTAGGGAGTACACAGGGTGTTGTGGGTGTATTTAAAGTTACCCCGTTGTGATTGGTATTGGACAGGCATTCAGGGAGAAACTTGGCCCTTGCTTTTAAGAACTGTTTCTGAGATAGCACATGATAGCATAGGTCAATAGAGAACAAATGGAAATACATTTACAAAAGCATTCATGTTTCTCAGTGCTCCTGGTAATAATAACTATTGCTGTTGACCTTGTTTCAGAGAGACGAGACACACTCTTTCACAAAGCAAAAAAAGTTAAAGTTTATTGTATACATCCCTTTATAGAGGATTTTATAAACCCTCTCATATCTGTCCCCTATTGGTCAGTGACAAGCTGTCACCCTGTGGTAATTGATCACTCTTGGACAAGGTTTCTACGTGCAAGAAAGGGTTGTTTGTGAGATATTGTTTTCATTCTTTGCTGAGAGGGTTGGGATTGTTGAAAGGTGCAAGAAAACAGTCTTAATCTGTAGAATTCTTTTGCTGGGAAACAAGTTGTTTTTTGCCACTGCAGGCTCCTGTTTTCATGAAGTGATGTTAGCTTTCTCACAGCTATGTCAGTCTAACCCAGGATTCAGACTGTAAAGCCTATACAGACCTACTGCCAGCCACCACAAAAAAGCAAGTTTCTGAATCCTCACTTAGATAAAATTCACCTTTCCATGAGGAGAGAGGGGAAACCGGGCTTTCTGAAGACTGAAAATATTTTGAATAAGCAGCCTTAATGTCTGCCTTAAACTTTAGCCTGTTCCTTTCTGCACTGTTTGGCTGAGGCTGGGACTAAGCTTTCCTTGGGGACATGGATGGGAGGTTCCTGTGCAATCATGCTTCTGCCCTTTCTTTTGCCCACCCCTTTGTAATGTTCCTGTTGATCTGATTTCCAGCTGGGCTCTTGCCACTGTATTATATAAACCAAATGCTCAAGCAAAGACAGCATGGTCAGACTTCTTGCTGAAAACTTGAAAAACTGACATTGTTTCTGCCCAGCTAAGAAGCTCCTGGAAGTTACTGTGTCTGTGCTGGTACATTACATCTGTGATGGTAATGGCAGTGCCCAGCCTACATTAGTTAGGTCCATCACTAATGGCAACAACTTTTATTCCTCCCCTTTATCTAAGTAGTATATACACTTTTTCTGGGTTATAAAGGGTTGTTGTAGTTGGTCCCTTTGCTCCCTGTGTTCTGAAGGTCTATATGAAAAGAGACTTGAGAATAATGAGATGGAGTAAGATTCTGCCCTGTACAGCCCTTGAAACCTGCTGTTATGCAAGAGCCTTTACAACCAGAACCAGTCAATGATTCACTTTAGCAATTAAAGCTCTGTGCATTGGTTTGATATCAGCTTGGCACATAGCAAGGCATTGCACTTTTTTTAGTGCATTGCCCTTTCACGTGTAACACTCACAGCTGGTAGTCTTGCTCAGCATTTGGACCTCTTTGGTGTAATCCATGTTGAACCTTGTGGTGTCATTGCTCTCAGCTATAGATCTGTTTCTTCTGCCTGAGCTCCAAAGTTTCTTCATGCCTTCTATCAAATGCCATGCCTTGTTTGGCTTTATGTAGGATCTGTAGACGTTTTGTTTTGTTAACTTCTAGGATGAGGGTTTCTTTAATACTAATTAATAAAGCATTAACTCTACAGCTACAACAGACTAGAGAATATATGAAATCTGCTGTCAAAGCAAAGACTGGCTTCACAGCACGGAGATCAGTCTGCTACTAGTAGCTGTTTTTTATGGTCTGGAAAATGTGAGATGGCTTACTAATTAACAGTGTAATGAGCTGTGTGGTGAAGATTGTGCTCTAGCAACCTGAAGGCTATGGGTGACAACTTACCATGTGTGAGTTGTAATCCAGCTCTACCCCACCTTTCTACATATTTGAAAAGAGTGCAGTAGTTGTGGAAGCCCCTGGAGTTACCCTGTCCAGCAGGTCTGTCCTACAAGAGACTTTCTGTTGGGGTCTGAGAGTGCATGAGCTAAGTACCAGAAAAAGCTTCAATGTCCCCTGAGATGAGATTTTGGACTAGTTCAACACAGATGAACTTGTAGGCCCCCTTGCACAATATGATGAGCCATGTGGCTCTGGCCAGGATGTCCAGATGAGATACCAGTCCTTTCCTGGAGTTCCTCCCTGGCTGGGCTGGGTCTGTGTGTGCTGTTGCCCAGGCTGGTCAGTACCTGAAACCTTTCCGATAGTGGGAGCTCACCTGCAGGTGTAGGTGGGTTGTGTGGGCCTGAGGAGCCACCCAGTGGCAATCTCCCACAGCCTCCAACTGGCCAGGAGTGGATGCAGCAAACTGGTCTGCACAGTGGTCAACAGTTGGCTAAATGTCCATTTGGTGGCCAGAGCAGGCTGTAATCTGACTGCAGAGGTGTAATCTCTTCTTGCGTATAGGTGGAAGGTATTAAGCAGTTCCTGATTTCTGGTTCTGCATAATTTCCAGTCTTGCTACAGTCCACAGATCTGTTTTTCAAATGACATCTTTTTTACTGTTGTAATTTTATTTTGAAGATTACACTTATTTTATTAGTAATTTAATAGAGTGCTCCTATAGGGAAGTCCCTGGTGGTGCTTGGCATTAGAGAGAACACTTGTTTTCAGTTGACTTTTTTTAAGTTGAAATGAGGTGCAGTGTTTGGGTTTGGTAGCAGTAATTATGTTTTAGTATTTAGAAAGTGAATCTTCTCAGAGCAGAAATCTGGCTCATGTAGCTGAAAACTTTGCAAAGTTGTTGCTGCTGCTCAGGCTGCAGAGTATTTATCACTGATAGAAAGTTAAAAGGCTTATGACAGACTTGTATGAAAATATGAACCTCTTCTAAACAAATCTGTACTCCTGTAATTTGCATTGTGCAACTGTTTGCATTACGATTGTTTTTTGGTGCTTCTTAAAACTTTCTTTAGTGTATGTCAAAAGACCTTAGTTCTAAGAACTACATTCCTATTTAATGGCACCTTTTCCATATTAATACATTCCATGAGGATGCAGTTCACATGAATGCTGTATACTTCTCAATTGTAGATGTGTCTAAACTGAATGTTGCCAAATACAGATCAGAACAGTTTCTCTGTTCAGAAATATTGTGTGACCAGTCACTTGTGTTCTGCAATAGTGCAGTTCTAGTGTAAAATACTATTTCCTTGAGTAGTGACTGAAGGTGGATAGCCATCTAGAGCATGTTCTCCAAGAGAGCAGAGGATTGCCTGACTAATGTCAAGGAGAGACTTGGGTGATGGACAGAGCTGGCAGCTGAGATGAAAGAAGAAAAAGTATACCAGACCTAGTGCCACTCTTTCTCCAGTGGCCTGGTCTGTGGGGTGGCTGAGCTGGTTCTAACTGGGATGCTGTGCTAACAGTGGGCCCTCTGCCCACTGCCTCGTCCTCCTTGTGCTGATGTCCATTTGACGCCTCAAGCCAGCCAGAACGGGAGGACCAAAATGCTGAGGAGAAGGAAAGGGACAGGATGGCCTTTGGATGATGTCAGCCCTGCCAGGGTGCTGTTTTACTGTGTCAGGGAAGTTCCTCTTCCCATCCTTCAGTAACAGCCATTAGGCTTCATCTGATGCTGTTGTAATCAGCCAAAGTGTTTTCTTTGGGGTGTGATTGTTGCAAGGTGCTCTTCATGACTGGTTAGGTGAAGCTGCAAAAATGGCCTAAAAATATTCCCTACTCCAGGTTCCTTCCAAAGACTTCTGCTTTGGCTCAAATATGTAGCAGAAAGGACGGGAAAGTGCCTCAGAACTGGTGATGCCCTGCTCAGGCATGTGGGACTGGCTGGAGAGATCCCAAAGGCACTGCAGACTCCTGCGGTGTTTTCAGTGCTAGCTTCTGCCCTGGGAAATGCAGCTCATCTGGCAACTGCTTTTCCAGTGGATGTGCAGAAAGGGTTTCCAGGTAATCTCTTAATTTCTTTCTCCCTTTACAAAAAACCCATCCAACCCTAGACGCCCTGTGGCCCATAATCTCCAGAGAATAACTTGTTCACTTTTTTTTCCACTTATCCCCCCTCCACACCCACCTTTTTTGTCCTTTGAATTTAATAAAGTGGGTGACTCAGTACTAAATATAAAGCCTCCTGCTTCCGGCATCATCTGCCTGTGGCTCATTTCCTGGAGCTGACATCAGTTGAAGCCTCCCGATTTCCTTATGAAATAGCAAGACATGAAATATCCTTTGCGCGGTGATCTGGGCATAGTTGTGGACTTCTGTGGTGACTGCTTGGCTCCCTGATCTAAGCTGTGAATAATTAGCTGGTTAATTGCTAAGCTGAGCGCTGGTGGAGCACAGGGTAAATCGGGCAAGTCCTCAGATGTGTTTTGCACTGCAAAATCATACTCAAGTTTGCAGGCATTTTTTAAATAAAGACCAACTTTCAGTCCCTCCTGCATATGCAAGGTTTTTATTAAATAAGCATGAGCCTGACTAATGTCTTGCTTTCTTCCAGATGACAGGCTCGCTGACAGAGCCACTCAGGAAGCTTTTAAGGGGGAAATCTAGCAAAGATGGACCTGTTTTTTCTTTAAAAAGACTGGTAAACTGTGGAGTTAAGATCAAATGCTTGCTCCTCGGTTTACACTGATGGGATTTACACTGCCGTGGGGTGGCACTGAGGGAGAAAGCAAAAAATGCATAAATCCTCAATTTGTATCACAGGTGAGAGTTTTTCTATCTGTTCATAATTTCATTAAAATCCTTACATTTGAAAGAGTATGTGGACAGAACTGGAGGAGGGGAACATCTTGCACATGGTAAATGGTCACGGATGTCAGTCCAAAATGGGGTGGTGGTTGGCCATTCAGCTTTGCTCTCTAAAGCTCTGGGTCATAGACCACAGTGTTTTTTCTCTAGTGAACCAGACTATTTCAGTTACCTGTTTTTCTCTTTCTGTTAGGTATTTTTCTGAACTTCTCCCTCTTCTCTCTCTCTCTCACACACACTATTTTTTTTTTTTTTTGTAAGGAGAGGGGATATTCCTGAAAACACTTGATTTGAGCACCAGAGCAGGCAGAAGCAGGAGACTGAACCACTTTTGCTGCTCCTGAAGGCTTGCCAAGGTCTGCTGATGCTCTCTTGGCTCTGAGATCTCCTGAGGCTGCTGTTGGCCATGGAGTTTACTCTAGCATGGGGATGCTGGGGTGCACCAGCATGTCCTATACCCCCATGGCTGGTTGACTGGAGCTGGCTGTATCCTAGCAAACAGGTATTTTAGGCAGGAGCTAGAAGTGCCAGCAGTTAAAACCCACCCTGAAAATCACTGGGACAGATGAAGCATGCCCAGGGACCTGTTCATCACCATGGATTTCATCAGTTATCTCAAACAGCTTCCAATATTATTCTAATATAATCTTGGTGTTAGTGAAGAAAACACTACTTCTGGAGTGGGCAGGAAAACTTGGTGTCCAGAAGCAGATGGATGTCCTCTTCTGGACTCACTGGGGAGAGCAGTGGGGCTGCACAGCCCACTGTGGCCAAAGGCCAGTGCACTGGAGGAGCTCTCTTCTTCCCCCAGAACTTTGCCAAAGGGTCTGTCCTTGAGGGTTTGTGGTGAAAGATGACTTCTGAATTTACCCTTTCTGCCCTCTTGTCACCTGGAAGGCAGCAGCTGCTGCTCCCACACCATCATTGAGTACCTTCTGGAGGGCAAATAGGTATTAGTGGCCTCCCAGTGAAACTTGGCAGCTGGAGCTGTGGAGGAGATGTGTCCTTTTGCGCAATGATGTGCTGGAGGAATCCTGCCAGTGCTGGAAGTTGTCTTTGTGCATAAACCTACATCACAATGTTCCATGCAGGGGATTGGATGTGTCACCTGAACACCTCAGGCACCTTCTTCTTCCCTAAAAGGCTTTTTATAAAGCAGGAAGAAGAGGAAAATACACTGGTATACTGGCTCTACCCCAGAAAATTCCTATTTTGGAAGAGTGTGGGGAGTGGTGTGAGACCAGGCGTGTTGAGGAAGTCTGCTGGGAGTGCCCGGGGAACTGTGTGTTCACTGCCTGCCATCGCCACACCCTGGTGTGCTGAGTCTCGGGACATGACGTGGAGATGAGTGGTGCTGGCACTGACGAGGTGCTATTTTAGGTTTGACTGTAATTGCAGGTTGGACCGCCAGGACTGGATTTTGGGTATTCACAGAGCAGAGTGCTCTTAAAAGCTCTGGAAAAACTGGCTATCTCCGATCCTTTGCAAATGTAGAAGATGGGTATTGCACGTCCACTGTGCGTGAATTGGACTCCTTGTGGTGGAGCCACTGAAGAGCTGTGCTGCCTGGTGATGGGGCAGGGATGTCCTTTCCCTCTCAGTCAGAGGGAATGATTATACCTTATAGCCCTTAGGATGCTTTACACTTATCTGAAAAAAGAAAAGTGAGTAAGCAGAGGTCTGAAGACCCATGGGTTGGTGGGTTTTAGGCATCTGCCCCTGCAGTGCCAGTCTGCTACCTGCACCAGCTGCAGGTGCTGCCTTGCTGTCCAGCAACACAGATAACAGAGATGAGAGGAGGCTTTTCTTTTCCCCTCCAAAAGCAGAAATTGCTTGTGCAATGGCTCTGCCACTGATAGAAAGTCACAACCTAGTTTGGGAGCTGGGTTCTGGCATGCTCTCCCCAGGATCTGTCAAGCCCTAAAACCTTGCTAACCCTTACAGGATGAATTTATGCTGTGCAATATACTCAGGTGTAGGATGGAAAGTGGAGACACTAAACTTCATGAGATGAGTTGGTTTTTTTTTTTTTGGTTTTTTTTTTTTTGGTTTTTTTTTTTTTTTCCCCTAGACTTCACAGGCTGGATGCAGTCCCTGGTTTTGGTCAGAGCATCCATTTGGGTTCCCTGCACCCAGAGGCTGGTGTGATGCTGAAGCTGCTTGCTGGTGCAAGTCAAAGCACTGTTAAAGTTGTTTTTCCCTAAACCCTGTCTGATGTGCACTCAGCCTGGTCTCGGTGGACTGCACAAGTATTTTTTCAATCAAACTTCTTTCAAGTTGCAGCTGCAGTTCTGAGCATAAACCCCTCTATTTTGGTTTCCATGATGTTTACCATCCTGAGGAAGCTGGCAGGCTGTGGGTTCAGGGTTAGGGTTTTTGTTTTGTTTTTTTTGGGGTGTATTTTATACCTCTTTTGAAATTTTACAGCTGGAAACTAAATTTTCAGGTGATACCCAAGAAATGGTACCAGGCAGTGACTCACTTTCCTGGCTGATGTAATTTTTAAAGAGAAACAACAAAAAATCCACCCTGTGACCATAATTTTTAGAACAGTCATGAGTTCTTCAAATTTTTTTACTAATTCAGATATTGTGTTTATTAGTAAATAATATTTTCCTTTTAGCTGTGGAAATGCTCAAACATTATGGACTTAACGGGAACATAAATCTCAGAAATATAATATTATAGTTTGGAAAGCCGACTTAACCTTTCTGGTGGTTGATTCTGGTCCTGTGCATTGCATCAGCAACACAGTACATTGCTGATGTCTTTTCTGTTTCTGTTGCTGGTGTCTTCCTGGCTAGCAGCAGATGTCTGTCCCTGTTTCATCTAGAGAAGAGAAGGATTAATTTCTGAGGTAATGCAATATATTACAGTATGGACCAGCTCTGACTTCTGTATTTAATTTAATTTAATCTAATCTATTCAGACAATTTTTGAAGATTTTTTTTTTTAAATTTTCATTTTTGAGGGACTATGAGGTGAAACAGCAGGCAGCATCCTCCTTCAGTGCAGACGAAGGCCAAATAAGCCTGTATCTTTAGTATGCTGTGAGCGTCTGGTTGTTTTAAAGACATCCATAAAATAAGTACATAAAGCCAAATACAAGCTCTGCGTTGCTGTTTGATTTGCTGAGAACTAGCAAATCAAAATGCATACATTTTAAAGAGTAAAAAGCCGTAGAGGGTGGTTTGTTTTCAGTTTGTGTTTTGCTTTTTATTAATTAAAAAAGTATTTTGCTTACCTAAAAGCTCTGTATCTTAGTGTTTCCCGATCCCAAGCGCCAAGCAATAACAGACCAGGAGCTGGTTGTTGGCGGGGACCCGCGCTGGGTGCCCCGTGCTCGCGGGATGCTGTAGCGCATCCCTTCGCGACGTGACCGCATCCCCGGGAAGCGACCTCCCATCGCTGGGCGGGGAGCGAGGGAGGCAGGAATGCTGGCTGCCCAGCTCCGGGCTGGGGGCGTGGGAGACGCTTCAGCGCTCGGGCCGAGCCAGGGAGCGATTCGGCTTCCCTGGGAGGAGAGAGGAGGCGAGGTAAGGAAGGCTAAGGAGGAAGGGTGTCCCGGGGCGGGCTGCGGATGCGGGCCCGTGCCGGAGATCCTCCTGCAACGACTTGCTTTGCTTTGCTTTTCTCTGCAAAAAGTCTTGTGATTGCTGTAGGAGATAGAGGGGAAACAGCTGAGGGCAGAACGGATTTCAGGTTTTGATGTGTCTTAAGTTTGGAATTTATCAGTGCACCTGCGAGGGCTGCCAGCGACTGTGCATCACCGAGGGTTTAATGTTTCAGGCGAGGGCTGAGGGTGTGTCTTCTCAGAACTCCGGGACACAGTCTTGTTCTGTCTCAGTCTGCAGCAGGCTTTTACAAAGCAGAACTGCTTAAACTTGCATGTTAAAATGTTAAATATTTAAACTTCTGCCTTGCAGAAAGTGCAAGGAGCGCTGAGAGCTTTTGGGAAATGGCTGTCGGCTGCTGGCTGTGGTGGCTGCTGAACTTTTTGGGGTCTTTTCACCTGCAGAGGTTGGGCTCTGAACGCTGCCTTGCCATTCCAGCTGGAATGCCATGAGACATTACAGCCTGACAGATTTCGTTTCCAAACAGAGGAGTTTATCTTGCTTGCATGGTTTCTGGCTATACCTGATGCTGGAAGCCCATGTAGACCCTCTCTAAACACTTTAGTAGTTGCTACTAGCTTAAGACATTTGCATACCAGTACTTTTAAGTATTGAACTGACTTTTTTGTGCTAAAAACTTCACTTGTCTGCAAACCTTTAGAACACTGCTAGTACAGCTTCTTCATGTTCTAATTTTGTTTGTACTGAATGCTTTGCTCTGAGGTTTTGCTAAGTTATGTTTTATAAACTGGTAATATACTTGCTCTTTGCCAAAAGGCTGAGAAAAGTCATTTTACCCTGCATTTATTCTGAAAAGCATCTGTCTCTAAAGAATGATTTCCACAGCTGGAGGACTGTCACACCCTCCTGAAATTCAAAGTAGTGATGAGGTTGCATGCTGTTTACAGTGCATAGTCTCTTTAACCACAACACCTGTCCTAGGGGTATTGGGCACTGGCTGAGCTGTGAAACGGAGGGAGAAGGAGGAGGAGGAGGGAAAGCAGCTTGAAGGGACCTAGCTAGAAGATAGTGCTTGGCTCCAGGAGTGCCTGATGCATTTTCCTAACCTTGATGCTGGATGCGTTTACCTAACCTTGAAACCTGCTGATTAGAGTACATTTTGTGGAGGTTATTAATGCTTCTCCAAAATTCAACAGTCACAAAGTAGAGCTTGCCTGATCCTGAACTGGTGACTGCAGTCTTTGGCTCCCTATCACTCCTCCCCATATTAAGTTAAATTATAGAGAAGTGTGGGGAACACCCTGCAGTTAGACTAAATGTGATTTCATTGTCATTGCAACCTCCTGGGAGGCAAAGCCAGCAGCTTTCCTTCACTTTTGGCCATTTCACATTAATTTTTGAGATTAATGTTACTGACTTTGTGAAGAGTAGATGGGATCTACACCATCTATTCTATAGTAAATAAGGGTGAATTTACAGAGATTTTTTCCTACTTCATAAGCCAATAGGACAGCTATGCAGTGACACTGATTTATTGCTACCTGATATTGCTTTCTTGCTCTGAAACAAATTAATTTGACTTCTTTCCCTTTTTCCTAAGTGCTTTCTAAAGAAGATTACAGACAGCAGGGGAATGATGAAAAATGGTTTTTCTTTTATCAGAAGCTTTTTCTAGTTGGAGATCTGTTACTGAAATAGGTTTAAGACACTTTTGAAGTATAATTACAACACTTACGGTGCAGTTTCTAGTTTCTGGTGTTTTGTTTCTTATTTAAAAAAACATCAATTGACACATTTCTCTGAATGTTTATCATCTGGGCAGGCAGAATTTCAGCCTTGGCTGTGCTCTTTCTGGACAGTTCTGTTTACCTTCAACTGATAAAACAGTTTGCAAACTGCTTGACCACAACTGTACCTTCTAAAGGTTGTACAGAACCTACCCTCACAAAATTAGTAGCTGAAACTCCCTATTGTCCAGCCTGCCAGGGATCAGCACTGTCATGCCAGGTGTTTGGCTTGCAGGAGCTTGTTTGCTGGTGTTGAATAAGCAGTGAGTGTGCTGTGATTTAATTTGGGGATCTGATTGATTCCCCCACCTGGGCGGAGGTTTAGCAGACTGAGTAATGCTTTTTGCTTTATCGTGGCACACTGGATATCAGTTCCTTTGCCTGCCAAAGGTGCTACCTGAGTGCAGAGCTGGAGGTACTGGGGGGATGGAGAGCATTCTGGGCTGCATGGGCTTTGCAGGGCTTTATCCAGCTGCTCCTGAGCCAGAGTGTAGGCTCAGGTCTGCAGCCCGCTTTGTAAGGGGCTGGGTTCCTTTGGGGCTGAACAGTGGGAAATCAGGAGACATATGCTTAAAGCATGTTGAGGGTAACCTGCAGGTCTCAGCAAGCTAGTCCCTATCGCTTCTGGGGAAGAAAATTTGCACTAATTCAGCCTTGTGACCCTTATTCCTCCTTGCTTATGCTGGGAGGGGACCTACTGTCTTTCACACTATTGCTCTGAGAGTCACCTCATAGAATGAGGCATGCTGAGTTATTGCAATGGATGGTGAGAGATGGGTCCTTTCTTGAAGACATTTATGGTTAAGGTACAGAATAAGCAGAAGGAAGTGTTCATGCTGCTCTTTTTTAGGGAACTAGTCAAGAATAAGAATTACTATCAACATAAGAATTTCCTGAGAGGCTTGCATGACTCTTCTGTGCTTGAGTCAGGAATTTAAATGAAGCCTTCTGAGTTTCAGTCCATTAGCTGACACCTGACCTCAGCCCCCCTCTCTTTTACCTCCTTGCACTTAAGTTTAAATAATCTCTGAAAGTTATTTGCTTTTGCAAGTTCCAGGTAGATGAGTGTTCAGCTCTTCCTTTCCTGAGACATCTTGAAAAGGATCACCTGTTCCATGTTGTACTAGCTAGGTAATGAGAATATTGTTGTTCTGTTTCCATTGACATGAACAAACGATTTCAAAAGCTAGTTAAACCAATCCAATAGATTATGATTTCCAATGCAGTCTAACCCTGGAGTAGCTACTCTACTAAAACTGGAGGTGTAATTGCAAAATGCAACACTAAGTAGGACTATTAGTTGAAGAGACTTTGAAGGATTGATTCATTGGTGCCTTGAGCAGTATTTTATCTGTTTTCTACTGTTCCCTGTAGATTATAAGTACTCTGTAGATTTGTGTAACAGGTTTTGGGCAAGGTCTATGTGTAGCTGTGAGCCTGCAGCATGTGTGAGTGCAGTTGGTCTCCTCTATGACCATCCAGCCAATCCACTTGGCCCTGGTCTTGCATGACAGGAGCCTTCAAAGAGTCTGTAGGGTCTACAGAAAGCTGTTAAAGCTTCTCCTTTCCATTTGAGTCCCAAAGCAGTTTTATGCTTCTCTTCAGCCTTCTTCTGGTAGATGAGAGTAACCAAGCATCCATCCACTCTGCTCCAGGATTGCATCTTACCCCTTAGTGTGCATTAGAAGCAGTTCTGGCTCAAAGGACAGGGATGTGTTGGGGGAAAATTCATTGAGGGATGGGGAAGCTTTTTTTTTTCCTTTCCACGGGCAATTGTAGTGGAAGTGTTTGTGTTCTTCTGACTTGTGCTTCCCTCCAGCCTCTGGGCAATGTGGTATCATGTGGCCAAGCATCCTCAGCTGCTTGCTCTCTATTAGTTTTCTCTGTCCGTGAGACAGAGGAATTAGTGTACTTGAATCCCTGTGAATTTGGACATGGCTTTCCTGGGCTTTTATGAAGGGGATGATTCCTATTTGATGCTGTGAGCAAGTTTGATGCTGATTTTGGGTTTTCTCTGGATGCTGGCTGCAGTTCTGTGTCAGGGTTCTGATCATGCTGATCATTATCCAGGCCTGAGCACACCCCAAAGAGCTTCCTTGGCTGTGCAGGACTGTCAAAGGCATGTAAATTGGCTGATGGGTCAGCAGTTGCTTTTACTAAGGATTTAAGATGATTGAAGCTAGTGAATCTGGTTCTGTCATGAAGGGGGAGAAAACACTTTGACTGGCATGCAAGAGGGAGAGGATCAGGTTGTCCAGGCTGTCAGTGGATGTTGGGGTAGTGGTTAAAAGTGTGAGCAGAAGGCATAGGAACAGTGATTTGCTGCATTTGTTCCCATACTGTTGATTGGCCCTGCCTCTCTGCAGCCCAGACGCCAGCTGGGCATCTACCCAAGTGCTGCTCAGAAAAATACCTGGCATCACTCTATGATGGTCTACCTAGGGGAAATTGAGCTTCTAACCTGGATTTGCTGGAGGAACATACTTGTCCAGAGGTGGATACTCCAATGAGACATGCTTCCAAATCCAGAGAGAACCTCTGGCAAGCTAAGAGCAGTGACTAACACCAACATGTGTGTCTGCTCCTGATGGATTTGGCAGATTTTTCCCCTGCAGCAGTGGTGAGTTGTGCAACAACTGGAGCAAAGTTTCACAGTCCACTCCCAGGTGAACATAAGAATAGCAGGGAGCTTGCCTCTCCCAGCATGACAGTTTCAGGACTCTGAAAGAATATAGAGCAAAGCCTGCTGATGGGACTTCTGCTCTTTCAGAGGTGCTTCAGAAACAGCAGCTGGAGGTAATCTCAATATGGAATTGGGATGAAGTGACCTGAAGGGTGCAGTGGGAATCCCTGTCTGCAGTTCGGTGTCCTTTCCCTCTGCTGCAGCTGGTGGGCTACACAGCCAGCATGGATCAGTCAAAAGGTGTACTGTGTGTAAAGGCAGTACCTTGAAGGAGCTGGAGAAGTGGGTGGTATAAGTGTGGTCAATTCAAATAGCCAAGCAAGCTTAAAGTAATTCAGAATTAAAATTGAATTTATATAGTTGGTCGTGGCCTATGGAGGTGAATATTTTGGTGCTTTGCATGGCCAAGAAAAGCTGAATTAAGAGTGAAATAAAACTAGATTTGGGTAATGGCTTTACAGGTGTTAGACTGCAGTGGTGTTCAATAGTTAAAGCATTGCAGACCCGACAGCAGAGCTGTAGATTCACTGCTGTTGAGCCTGATGTGTTTGGGGCTGGGAAGACACTACTGAAGGGGAGATCCACAGATGAGAGATGCAGCTACTCAGCCAAATCTGGCACCACAAAGCAATGCTTGCTCAAAGCGTTGTGTGCCCCTTTCTTCCTGAGGCAGGGGAAACAGCTCCCTGAGTGGATAGGAACACCACAGTGTTTGTGAGCACAGGAGCCACAATTGTGCAAAGAGCAACACCAAATTGATTTCAGAATCTGCATCATCATGCTGAGGGTAAGGGGTTAGACACCACCTTGTGGAGCCTCTCTGGATGGGGTAGCATCTCCTAATCACTGCTCTTACCAGGATGACATCTATCACCAAAGTGTGGTGAAGGTCTGGTATCAGCCAATACCTCTGACCAGTGGCTGTCTGAAAGGTAATTTCCAATTAAAAGTTTGTGCTTCCATCAGCTTGGTGTTTGCTAATAATCACATGCAAGGTGCAGGTGCTGTCTTGTAGGAATTTAATGAGTAAAACACTGTGGTGAGCATTTGATGAGCACACAAACGAATTATGAGCAGGAGAGGATGGATTTTATGATAGGTTTTCATTTACAGGCCATCAATCCCTCAGTTTTTGTCTCCCTCCAAACCATTGGAAACTATTTACCTCAGAGGACTCATCAGACCAAGTCTGTGCACCATAACATCCTCCTGTTGGTGTCAGGTTTGGGACTGTTGTCTGTAAAACCCCAAAGGATTTGCTTGGACTGGAGCAGTAAAAGCAGCCATTAGAGCTGGTGATGGAGGTGGGAGTGGGTGTATCTGTGCCCTCTCCTGCCTGCAAACATTTCCAAAAGCAGCATGAGCCCAGGCCTATGCCTGTGGAGTGTCGCTATTATATTAGGGATGATGGAAATAATGTCGTGAGACTTTCCAGCTTTTCAGCAAAGTGAGAGCAAACTTTACATTTCCAAATCCTCTTTTATAGACAGTTCCAAAAAGGTAAAGTTCTATTGGTTAGTAAACCAACACAAAACCATCATTGGACAATTATGAACAACACCCCTTGACTGTTTTCTTGCAAGTAAACAACAGGAGACAAACAACACCTGCAAGGATTGTTTTCCCTTCTCCAAGGACTGCTTGAATTCATCCCAGACCACTTTCTCATGCCTGTGTGAGAAAGTTATGTGACTTAGTTTCACACAGACACTGTGCTGCTGCCTGATTTCTCACATTCAACATCCAGTTTGGAGGAGGGTTCCTGCAGTGTCCGGAGATCACTGTAGCATCTTCTGCAGCTTCCAATCACCTGGGAAGGGATGCAAAGAAAACTTATGCTTGTATCCTTTGCCAGTGACTCTTCCCTCACTGTCCTAAGTGTGGCTGCTCTGGAGCTTGCAGAGCCCATTTGGGATGGTCACAATGCTGCTGGCTGCTTTCAGAAGGGACTGGGGAGGGTGAAGAGGAGAGTGCACACAGCCACTCCATTCTGCAATGCTGCTCTTGGCAGGGACCAGCCCTACCTGCAGAACAGGGAGGAAAACCAGGATTAGCCACAGGAAGCCTGGGGGCTGGATCCTGTCTCAGCTGAATCACCTGGTTTCCTCCAAATTGGCCAGGCAGCTGCTTCAGTGCCCAAGCCTGAAGGCTCTGGCACTTGCTGTGCATTTTGAGGGGACCAGGACAAATACCTGGCTGTCCCATTGCTTATTCCAAAAGATATGTGCTGTGTTAGTGGTCACAGGTTTGTGGGTTTAAAGTATTTTTAATTAGCTAATGCTAACTGACTTGCCTTCTGACATCAGGAGCTTTTGTCATGAAAAGGGAGCAAAACCACAGGTTCCTCAGAAATAGGAATACATATGGGGTGAGTCACTGCTCCAGACTAGCTCACTTGTGTTGGGTTTTTTTTTTAATCGGGTGGAAATAGAACATTCTGATACCTTTTTGTTGACACTTTAATGTGTCTCTGTATTGCCCTGTTTGAGTAAACAGGCCAAGTTGATATTGTTAATCAGTCATTGTAGAGATACTGAAGTAGGGCAGGCCTGGAAGACATGAAGCACTCAAGTTTTCAGAGTTACACAGAGCTATTAAGAAAGTAAATTCTTCCATTTGGATCAGCAGCAAATTCCAGCTCTGTTTCTATTGGAAGTGTTCAAGAGGCTGTCAGGAAATATTTGGTTGTCATGTGCTTTCAGATTTGAATTAATCTGCCAACTTTCAAGACGTACAAATGTCTGAATATTCCCCCTTCATCAGTTTTCTACCAATCTTCTGTGTAGGATGCAGCTTACAGGGCTTTCCCTCTTGGGAAAGAGTCTTGAGAAGATTTTTTTTTCTGTGCTTGAGCATTTTTAAGTTGCTGTCTGAGCAGTTAATCCACCCAAATATCCTGGTTAGCTTCTGGCACTTGTGCTGGAAGTGCTGAGTGCCTTAGCAGAGGCATCCCTCCAGTGACAGCCCTTGCAGAGGCCTGTCCCCAGGTGGCTAACAGCTGTCAAAACACACGCTGGGACAGCTTTCCTTGACCTGCCCCTATTGCAGTTCTGCAAATAAACTAACCCCAATTCGGTGACTTCAGTGTGTTTAGAACCTGTAAAATTTGTTTGCACGGGAACTTTATACAGCCTGTCTCAGGGAAGGAGTGGATGTTCCAAAACCTGACATGTACTTAAAGCAGCTCTGATCTGTATCATGGGCAGTCTTCAGAGGACAGGAACAGGCTGAACCCTCTGCCAGCCACGCTCTTCTGGGTAGGTAGGTGCCTTTGTGCATCCGTGTGTTACAGAGCTGCCCTTGCTTTTCTTCTGTGGGGTGAGGGATGAAGGCAGGATGAGGGATCTGGAGAAGTGATTGTGTCTTTGTTCGCTTTATCTGTGCATTGAGCAATGGGCTGTCGGCCACCAGAATAAAACTTTTCTCTTGTTCTCTCCCCTCTAAAGTGGGTGTTTAAATGTGAGCTGGTCTCTGCTTGCCACACCCTGGTGGAGGCTTTCTTGCAGCAGGAGTGAGAGTGACACGGGCAGGCGTGAGCAGAGTGGTGTCCCCACAGGGCTTTGAGCGAGGCAGCTGATGTGTGATCCCTGTGCCAGTGTGATAAAAGGGCCTTTTATGTCCCACAAGACAAAGCCTCTTGTTTAAAAATGCAACTGAATGAAAAACATGATTCTGAATGCCCTAGACTCAGCTATTAAAAACAAACATAAAACCCCACACACAACAAGAAAAAGAAAAGCTCCCCTGCCCCCCCTGCCCAGTGTCCCAATGATGGTGTAATATCTCTTCATTGCAGAAAAGCTCTGTACAATTGCTTTGGGAGCTTGTAACTCTGTGGCCCACTAACCTTTCTGTAGACTAACACCCTTTCCCCTTCACAGACAGCCCTGACAAGGTCAGGTGTCTGCTTTTTCTCTACTGAATTCTCCCTCCCTCCTCTCAAGCAGAGAAACAGAAGGAAGAAGTGATATTATAAAAACTGAGAGGGAAACCTGTTTTGAAACAGGTTTGGGAAACCAAACTGAACAGTCTGGGGACTGGATGGAAATTTTTTTTAAGTCAAGACCCATACAAACAGCATATCCAGAGCATAATCTGGGCATATCCAGAGCATAATATTTCCCTGATAAACTCAAACAGAGCAGCATTTTTAAAAGCTCTCTGCTTATGGTAGTGTTTGCCGCTTCTTTTGGGTGTTAAAGATGTTTGAGATAGTCAGCAGCAAATTAAATTCCAATTAAGTGGTTGGATAATGATGCTTTGGGAAGTCCCTTTTTAAGGAAAAACCTCATAGTTTGAAAATGAATTGGTGCAAATGAGGATTAGGAAGAAGGCAGAACTTGTGGAGGAGCTTTGGCTGAGTTTTCAGTCTGTAGCTCAGCTTCCCCTTCCTGGCAGCTCGTGCCACCTGCCCGTGCAGCCAAATCTGGCTCTGCTCTTGGTAGCATTCCCCAAGTGTCTTTGCCAGTTGTGAAATCCACCTCTTGTATCATGCAACAAGCTTGCTGAAAGCTGATTTTCTTGTTAAGCAACTCCTTTATCCCCTGGAAATAGCCATGTTCTGGTGGCACTGAGGCTTGGCTGAGACACCCATGGGAGTGCTACAGGGAAGAGGCTGCTCCAGGAATGGAGATGGATCCCAGACTGGACATAAGCGAGATAATGCTGCACACAGCATTCCTGCATCTTGCAGGGACCTGCATGGTAGCATTGCCTTGGTCAATTAGCCTAACTTGTAATCTGTGAAGCAGTAAAAAAAATTTACTTTTATAAATTTGTGGGGATTTTTTTTAATCAGTCAGTCTGATGCACCTTTGCTGTGATTCCTCCCCTGTCCTATTTTTTCATCTTGAGTGGTTTGTTGTCTTGCTGTTGGTGGCTTTTTCTGATTGTTCAACGTCTTGTGTCTGCTAATGTTGGGAGCTGGGGTCTGAAGTGCTTTCCTTCATGTCTCTGCAGTGATGCAACTTCTTGTTGACTTTTTCTGCTGCGAGCACCTGTCTGAGCTGCTTTCCCAGGCTGCCACACCTGCCCACTGCTCTCATCTCTAACAACTTCATTCTTTCCAGACTGAGTGAAGTGTTAACAGAAAATGAGTATTTACAGCTACAGGCAAACTTGTGTTTTTAAGTGCTTGTGAAGGCAGCTGGGAGTCTCAGACAAAAGAGGGTTGCTAATGAGAGCACAGGCATTTGTTAAACTGAGTCTCTTGTTGCTTGAGCCTTGAGCCTGAGCCAGCCTGTTCAGGATCCTGCCTTCTGACAGCCTGTAAGCCTCAATCCACCCCTCATCCTTTTGCTTACAAAGGAGGAGGCAGCCGTGTCTGTTCTCATAGGCAGAGGAGGAACTTCTTATTTCTCAACTTCAGGATTGTAGTAAACAATGTGGGAGCTGGAAAATCTTGGGATGCAAATCTCATTTGAAGTCACACCAAACCTGCGTAAATCCCCATTACAGACCCTGAGCTAGAGCTAGTGGTGGTGTTAGAATGTGCTTATCAGTGCCTGTGTTTCTGCTCCTTGTTGCATCAATCACTGCTCTCTCATGGTCATGTCAGCCAGAGTGCCACCAGGGCATCTGATGCCCTGTCACGACTGTCTGGGATAGGGATGTGTGTAGGTGTCTGACTTTATCCCATCCCTGTGGTGATACCTCCTGTCCAGGCTGGCTGGGTGGCACCTAATCAGTGCTTGGAAAGGAGGATGATGACAGATGGGTGGAGGAACTCTGTGCTTCATCCTCTCTGTTTCTTAAACACCATGCAGATCTGATCCAAGTGGAGTTTCTGTGAACTCGAGGTTTCACTGTTTCTCATGCCTGCTGTTCTGTGCTTGATCACTGTGCTTCTGCCATTCAGGGAGACAGTGGCCATGCAAACAGCCTGTTCCTTGCAGTTTTTTGGGAGTCTGACTCTGGGGAAACAAGCAGGTGGTGATTCAAGCGGCTTTCTTGCAGAATTATTTCCTTTTTGCAAACAGTATCAGGTATATTACTTTGTGCTGAAAGACCCTCTTCACATACTGTTCGGAAGCTTTTATTTGGGTTTGGTAGCTGTGTGCTCTCCATTAATAGTTGAACTTTGGATTCTGATTTTGTTCAAAGTTGTGGAAAATCTCTGGAGATGTGAATTCTGACCTACCGAATACACTGACAGCAGGTACCTTAACATGTGCAGAACAGCATAATCATAAAATAATACACAGAGCTAAATATTAACAAGGTTAATGGGCTTTTTGACTTGTTAGAGAGTGTATTTCCCATCTCTGAGTTTGACCCATCTGTTTTCTTAGTGGAAAGATAAACGTGGTTCTGGGAACTGTGGTGACAATGGTATTGATTGTTGCTGTGCTACTGTTCGAAGCTGTGTTTTGTTGAATGCAGCCTGGTTTCACACAGTGCTTTTTTTCTCTCTTTAGGTACTCCCTAAATTCATGAGATGGCAAACACAATGCAAATCTCCAAAGATGAGCTGGAGGAACTCAAGGAGGCTTTTGCTAAAGTTGGTAAGTCATACCTTAGGAGGAAGGCACCTTGCTCCTGTCTGCTGCACATTTGAATTGGATTTATCCCACCCCTTTGATATGCAGCAGTGCCAGCAGGATGTGGGCATTCTGCTGGTCTTGTGATTGTCTCTGTGCCAAGGAGTCCCTTGGCAGCTTTGTTGCTTCTGGCTTGTCACTTTGGCCAGGGAGCACAAAGGCAGGGCCATGGGCAGTCAGGCTATCAGGGAGCACTGGCAGACAGCCTTGTGCTCTTGCTCCAGGGTAGGCTTTGTTGCTTCCTGATGGCAGAAGAAATATCCAAGCAGGTATTTCTTTGCTCTGGCCTTGGCAGCACTTCAGGGCTTGCACAGTGCTTGGTTCTGGTGGTGCTGGTTTGGCAGATTGGCTGAGCCATGTGCATGGTCAGTGTAGGTACTGTGTTTCTGGCTCTGTTCTGGTTGTAAGCAAAACCAAATTTGTTTTCCTGGCCATCGTGGAGCAACTTGTGGTGATCACAGAATCGCTAGGTTGGAAGAGACCTCCAAGATCATCGAGTCTAACCCATGCCTTAATATCTCAACCAAACCATGGTACTGAGTGCCACATCCAGTCTTTAAAACACATCCAGGGATGGTGACTCCACCACCTCCCTAGGCAGATCATTCCAGTACTTTATTATTCTTTCCATAAAAAAATTTTTCCTAATATCCTGCTTATATTTCTCTTGGTGCTGCTTGAGGCTGTGTCCTCTCTGTCAGTTGCTACCTGGATAAAGAGACGAACCTCCACCTGACTATAATCGCCCTTCAGGAGATTGTAGAGAGTGAAATCAATGCCTTGTGTTGAGCACACTTCCATTGCCCTCTGGTGGCTACATCTCTGCTGACCTCCCTCAGCCTGCTGTGCTCCAGGGGCTGCTCCATCTGCCTCCCATCTTTCCCCCTGTGCTGGCATCACAGTAGCCTCTGGCAGGCTGCTTCAGGAAGCTGAAATGGGCAAAACACTGACATAATGGAAAAAAAAAGTTGTTTTCTGTTGGTTTAGTTTTGTGATATGGCTTACTGAAGGATCAGGGAACCAGCAGGGAGGGGTGGGATGGGCGCTGGAGGGACTGAGGTCAGTGTGTGCAGCTGAGGAACCACACCCAGGACTGGCACTGGCCAGGATCAAGTTGTACAAGTGGTGAGAAGCCAGCATTTTGTTTTCCTAACTGGACATGGGCATCACTGACCACTAGTTATATATACAAAATCATAGTTGCCTGTTATCTGTATCGGGTGTTACCAGCCTCTAAGGTAGGGTGACTGTGAAAACTCTCACTCTCAGAATTTCCAGTCTGCAGAGAGAAATGTGAATTTCAGAGGAACTGATTCTCATGGAGCAGTATCCCCTGTTGGAACTTGAAGCAAGTTGCATTTTAAGGAGTTCCCTCTGCTCTCTTGCTCTTCTCAAGACTTTTGCAGCAGGTGGAAGTGAGCTGTCACAGAGGGAGGTGTTCCTTGGGAGGAAGCATAGTGTTTGTCTAATGAGCCTCTTGGTGCAGATCTCAATACGGCTGGGATGTAGGCAACCTGTTCTGTTCTTGGATACGTATAAAATTATTAATCTTTCTGGAATGTGGTGGCTTTATGTCATTAGTGTGGGGGAAATAATCAAGATTAGGTTGGAAACATGGAGAAACGCAAGCCAAATTCTGGTTTGTTGTAGGAAGCCAGCTCACCCTCCTCAGGAGGCGGGTCACTGTTTGGTTTTAAATTATAAAGGCAGTGTCAGAACTTAAATATTAATGAGAAATGTGCTACTTACCCTGGACATAACCACAAATGAGATAGGATCTGCTAGTTCTTTTCAACTGCCTTGTTTTGTGTGCTTTAGGCATAGTGGAGCCCACAAGCATGTGGGACACACCTGTCAGGAGTGTCTTTAATGCTCTCATTCCCTTTATGCTTGCCTAAAGGAGCCATGTTTGCCCTGAGATATAGAACTGGCCTCTGGCTGGGTGACTGGCTTTAACTGTGAACTTCTAATAGGATCTTCAGTGAATGTGAACAGAAGTTTGACTAAGACTGCTATGTAAAACGAAGTCTGTTTTTAATCTCCCAGCTACCTGGAAGATTTGGAATGTAGCTGAGAATCATGGTCATAGAAAAACTCATCTGGTTGGCTTCTAGGATGTCACGAAGGAGATGTGGGGAGGAGAAAATGTTTCTTAGGGTGATTTCTGCTCACCAAGATGTGCCCTGCTCCAATGCATGGCTGGTTAGGCTTCCTGGAGAACTGCTTGGAGCAAGTTACTGCTCTGGATGGGTAGGTTGATGGGACTTTAAGGGTGTGTGTTTGACCAACTTTTCTATATGCAGCTGGGCTGGATTGAGACATCTGGGGCTGCTGGAAGGCAGTGAGGTGTGTTACTGTGTGCTCTGTCACCACTTGCCTTCCATGTCACTTGAAAGTATTTTCTCTCTCCCATGCAGCTGATGTGCTGTTCACTGAGAGCCAGCAAAAGGCATGAGTCCCACAGATATCCTACTGCTTATTAAAACAATCCACAGGTGAGAAACCACTGTTTGAGGTTACCACTAAAGCCAGCTCTAGCACAGACAAGCAGCTCCCACCATCCTACAGGCAAGTTATTTGTCTTGGAACTGATCCAAGTGGTAAAGAGCAGTGGGGGTAAAAAAGCTTTGTAATGTTTGAAAACAGTAATTAGTGGGGCATTGGAAGTGTCTAGGCTCTGAGTGACCCACAGGTTAGTGGGAGTAGAGCAGGTTGCTCCAGATCTCATTGGATCTCTGATTTTGTTCTGTGGAACAGGTGCCTGTTTGTGTGTTCTTGGCCAGAGAGGGGCACTTTGGGAGGGGAGTGTGGCAGAACAAAATCCACAAACTTCCTCAGTTTATTTGTCTTCATTCTCCCTCCTTCAAAGATAAGCAGAGATAGGCATCTTTTCTGGAAACATGAAGTACTCAAAAATCATAACTCAGCTGAACACTTTGTTCAGTGCTGCAAGGTGGTAAAACAATGCTCCGAAACATTGACTTAGGGCAAATAGGGATCTGTGATCCTGCTAGTGTGTCCTGCTGTGCATATGTCCTTAAAAGGAAATGTGTGGGCCTTGCATCCTGTTATTTAAGCTATTTTAAGTACTTGTCCTAAGGAGGAAGCTGAGCCAGAGCTTGAAGCAGCTTTTGGGATTCATTGCGGCTTTGCTGCGCCACCTGCATATGGTAGAGGCCGGTGCTGTGTCTTGCTGCCGTGACCTTTCCCAGGTTTAGCATGCTGGCATGCATGCATCTTTCAGTAGAAATAGGAAACTTCAGATGTGCTGTAGTTTCCTTTCCATCAGGCAGACTATAATGAATCCAGGCTGTAACTTGTCTGTAAAAACAATTTCACTTTCTTCCATTAGTAATTCTGGGCAGGCCGCCGAACGATTTCATTTGGGATAGCTTCTATTTTGACAGCCTCTTCAGCTGTTGGAATACTATCTCAGATATTGTTAGAGAGTTCTGTCTGAAGTCAGGGCCTGTTGCAGGACATCCAGCAAGGCACCACCATATGGTGGGCCTGCAGTGATGCTGGAAGTAGTTTTGGAACTGGCTGGTACTGCAGCGAGTGGAGTTTTTTTGGGATTTTTTTTTTTATGGGGTTTTTTGTTGTTTTTTATAAATACTGCTTCATTGTGCATTTGATGCCGGGAGGGGAACAGAGACAGTAGGAAGGGAAGCAGCTGCCCTGTGGGATAGGGGTCTCAGGCCTATTTATCATGTCAGGCTTGTTGACATGTTAAGAACCAGTCCATTTTCCATCTCATAGTCAATGACTACTTGACTGTGCTACCAAGCCAGAACCACAGGCCAGCACCACTTTATGGTAAAACCAGCAGGCTTTAACAGTCAGATCTGCTATTCTGTGGCCAAGAAGCTAAAACTTGAAGTGAGAACATCTTCAGTGTAAAACCAAAACCAGTAACTTGGTGTGTGGTCTTAGAGTTAAACTAACAGACCTCCCCACTCCCAAGTGTCTGGCACATAGATGACCTTTTACTCTGTGAAGTATATGGTTGATTAATATTTTTCCCCAAAATGCTATGGAAGAGTAACTCTTACAAGTGGGTATTTGGGATATTGTTAAGAGTTGCAAGAGCTTAGGTCACGAGTCCTGAGAATCAAAGATTTTGAGTGAACTAAGGTGCGTCCTTCACACTTGACTTTTGTCTGAGCCCAATGCAGCCTTTCCTGGTGGGCACAATCTTTCTTTGTGCCATGCTCCTGACTTATGTGAGGTCCCATGTGAGTGTGCTTTTCAGATGGCTCTTTGTGTGGCAGAGGTCCTATTTTTTTTTTTTTTTTTTAATGAGCAAAGGTAAATCTTCTTTGAGCTAAGCACACCTAGAGGACTGGGAAGATTCTAATTGCTGGAGTGAATGAAACAGTGAAACTGGGCAGATGTTGGCCCAGCTTGGAGTAAATTCCTCATACTTGCCCTGCGGGCCTTCATGTGTAGAACCAAGCTTTAAATAGGTTTCAGCCTTTTATCCATGTGTCACTTACTGGAGTTGCAAACTTTGGAACTCAATTTCCTGATGTCTCACCTAAGAGGCTTTTGTCTCGTGAAATACCATATAAGGTTTTATCCCTTTCACATCTGAATAGGCTCAGACATAGCACATGCAAGCCTGAATCAGAAACACTTTTGAATGCTTAACCTAGACACATCATGAGGAAAATCTTTACCAAACCTAAATCAAAATTGGATCCCATCAGGGATACGATATCTATTTTGAAGTCTTATTTTTCTCTATTCTTTGCCTACCACTTACATCTACTCTAACATTTGAGTAGATGTATAATTTAGGTGGTGGACTGATAGGAAGACATGATGTACAGATGTTTTTGGATTTGCCTGCTTAATTTGGCAGCATGCTGAAGGATTGTGGTTGGTTCAGTCAAAGCAAGGGTGTTGGCTGCAGGCTGAGGGTGAAAGCAAAGTTTTGTTTTAGGTTCATAGGCCCTGAAGATTAGTAAATCCCTTCTTGACTTATTTTCCTCACTGGCTGTAAGGAGGGGAAAAGATGCATATTGTAAAGTTATATTCAGTAATAAAAATACTGTAATAGAAGAAGCTGGGATTAATCTAGAGAGGAAATAGTTTGCTCATGACATCTCAGGCTGGACTGTTAATAAATCTTGCATTTGTATGCTTGTATTTTTTCAGAATAAAATTCTGAAATTGAGGGCCAGACAGCAGCCAATTGGTATCATTAATCGTTGCCCCAAACCACTTTGTTTCCTCAGTGCTATTGTAAACAATACTGTCTTTTCATGAAGTAGTTTAAGTATTTATTAATCCATTGGAATTGATGCTCTTTCTTAGTCTGAGACACAAAGATTGGGATGTAGGAGTGAGTACAGGTTTGGTCTGGTTACTTTGCATATTTGCCACTGAGAAAAGTCTCACTTGCTAACTGATAAAAACAATTATAAAATCCCGTATTCCCATATGGATCTGGAATATGCGGATGGTTGGAGTGGTGGTGCAAATGTGCTGCTTGCTGGAACAGAACACTGCTGTGAAACAAAACCTAAGAACCACAGAATCCTTATTAAAAGTAAATTGACCTCCACAATTTCATTAAAAAAAAAAGAACCTGGACCGCAGAGCTGTCCTGATTATTTTCTTTATTCTTGAAAGTATCTCCTTTTAAGCAGAAATACTGACCCCAGTGGCTGTGGTGAGATTCCCTCTTGAAGAAAACCAAATTCTGGTGCTGGTGCAGCTCTTCATGCACAAAATTAACTTCGCTGGGCTGTCTGTAGCACTTGGCTACAGCAAAGGGATTTTAGCATCCTGTTACTGAGGCAGTAACAGCACAACATGCCCTGAATCCCTGCCTCTCCAAAGATGGGGCTGGAGGGCCGTGCTTATGTCTTGAGCTGTGAATCTGGGCTGTATAACTACTTCAAATGCTCTGTCTCTTCATGGACCCAGCTCTGCTGAAAGCTGGAAACCAGCTCTGCTGTGAGCAGCATTCTGCTCATCCCTGGTTAACTTGGGGAAGGAGGCACCCAAGCCGTGCCTATCCGTAGTGGCAGGAAAACCTCACTTGCCTGAAGAAAGTCTGGGGCTGCTGGATTTGCCACGTGTGATCAGTAGATGTGGTGATGCTCCCAAAGAGGTTGGGATCTGTTATGTGCAAAGCTCTAGTGTCACACTAGATTCTTGTTTTCTTCCTCAGTCTGGTATCTGACACTATCTCACTAAACATATGGTGCTGCTGTGGCTTGGTGATAGACTGTGAAAGCAAACGTCCTTGCAGAGTGTTCTTGGGCAACAATAAAATATCTGGTTGCAATTTGCTGTCAGTGTTAAATGGAGAACATCATTGACATGATAAAAATGAAACTGCAGAGCTGACTTGGTGTTTTTAGTTCAGAAAATAAGAGGTGCTGTGTTTCGTTACCATCTATTTCTAACATGCAAGGGCTGGGGTATTTAGACGTAAAAAGATACATTCTGGAGATTGCTTATGAAAATACAGATGTTCTGTTGTGAAACTTTAACACCAGACTTGTCACATGTGCCCAGAGTCATCGTGGTCAGTCCTGCTTCAAAGCTGCTGCTGCCCAGAGCTGGAGGGTTCCCATGCCTTGTGCTGGGGCACTCTCTGAGGATGTGCTGTGTGTATTTACTGTGTGCCTTTGGTTCCTGCGGGTGTCCTTTGAACAATATACTCCTTGATACTTTTGGTGTGGCCATCCTGCTGTGTGCTCATGCCCTGCATGGATTCAGCAGGTCCTCAGTGTGCAGGTTGCTCTCCATAGAGCTCTTGGACATGGGAGGGTCACATTTTCGCTCCTCTGTTGGGAGTCAGTTCCATCAGGTACAGGCACATTTCTAAAACCTTCTGCTGCCTCTTCTCTTCCTCAGACCTCAACAGCAATGGGTTCATCTGTGACTACGAGCTGCATGAGCTGTTCAAGGAGGCCAGCCTGCCTCTCCCTGGGTACAAAGTGAGAGAGATCATTCAGAAGCTCATGATCGATGGCGACAAGAATAAAGATGGGAAGATTAGTTTTGAAGAGTTCGTCTATGTAAGTGGTATTTCTGAATTGTCAGCAAATGGGGGGGGGGGCAGCTTTTAGAAAAAGATAAGGAAGACCACAGAAGAGGTTGAACCTGACTTCTCAGCCACTTACCCTAATCCTAATTTTTTTTTTTGACAAATGGATCAGTTCTGAGGACTAGCCATGCAAAATCAGTTCTTTGTACTGGTATCTGTGTATGATCAGTATTTTGTGCTGTTGTTGATAGCCTTTAGATTTGGACAGAGGAGAAATATTTTTGTTTTTGTTCAAAAACCAACCAACCAAAAAGAATCCGTGTGGTTTTCTTATAGGATAGCTCCGTTGGAGGCCAAAATACCCTTTCCACCTGAGGTGACAACTGAAAAAAAAAGACAATGATCCAAGCTTACAGTATTTACTGGAAGCTATTCAGTTTCTCCAGGCACACAGATGAGTGCTTGTTTTCCCAGTGTATCAGTATAGTTTCTCAGTTTAATGGGACTAAAAGTATTTGCTAAAGAGTTGAAAGGGCATTTCAAAACACACTTAGATTTGTGTTGGGTGCTGATATAGGAAAATTCAAATCTCTTGTCTTGAAAGGGAAAAACAGGAGTAAGGTGATAGGACAAGTTGGAGGATCAGTCTTTTAGTAGAACTTAAAAAATTATTTATTTTTACAAGAGCACAAGACTTCTGAAATAATAGTTCCATGTATGTTCTTCATCCTTTTGATGCTCTGATGACTGAATGCTGAAGGAGTAATTTAAGTATGTGCAGTACATTGAGAGAGCTGTTTTCATGTCAATTAGTTTTCTTGATATTTCTTAATTTATCTTTACTTTCTGTTCCTTAATTGTTTTCAGACCCTCTGAACTTTGAGTTCGGAGTCAACTAGTAAGTTGGAGTTGGCAGTTTGTAAGCACTTGCATGCTGTGTGCATGTTTCATCTGTTGGTTTGAGCTGGTCCATAACTCTTAAATTTGCACTAGGAAGGAAGAAATAAATCTCTTCTGTCACGTTTGAAAGGTACCAGTGACTGAGTAAAGACAAGATGCCTTAGGGCAGCTGAGGTGTATATTAGCAGTAATGCTTAGCTGCATGATTTTCACAAACTTGCTCTCAGCGTTTTTGCTGGAGTTTATGATATGAAGAATTTACATTGGGACCAAGTGACTTAGTGGTACCTCAGCAGCAGAGCGCATATTCTCAAGAAGATAAGCAATAGCAGTAGTTAATCCAGGAAATTTTAAAATAGATCTAAAACAAAATCCCAGTGGTTAAAGCCTACCAACCAGAAATCCCCCAACTTCTGGGCACTCAGATCAGCTTTACCTGATCAACCTCTGCATGACATCAGGAGATGATTTAACAGCACTTCATCATCATCTTGACTTGCCACCTTCCCTGTGTTTAAGGGATGGGGAAGGTAAGTTGTGACAAACAGCAGCCTGGCCTCTGCAGCCTGGCATCCTCTCCTTGTAGCAGAAGCATGTTGTTGTCCTTCTTTACAGTGCTGTTTCATTGTCTTATTCTGGGTGGTGTTTAGAGACCCTGTACACATTTAATTTGTGTTTTCTGCTTGGTTGAGACTAATTTAGCTTTGAGGGAGTTACAGTAGGTTTTCCAGCCATTGAATCTGGTTTTTTACTAATAGCTGCTCAGTTCTGTAGGGCCTTGGGGCCACTAACAGTAGCATCCATCCTGTGCAAATGGCATGTGCAGTCTTCCTGTGCTAAAGCATCTCTTCTGCCCTCCAACAAGGGGGTATTTTGTCAATTAGCCGAAGCCTGCTGTTGAGGAAGGGAGAATCTTTACCTGGAGCACTCACTGTTACACTTTATTGCGGATTTGACTGTTATTTGCTTAAAGAGAATTGTTTCTTGGGTTGTGGACAAAGTCTTTTGTGTGAACTTAAGTCACAGTTTCCTGAGCGTCTGGCTTACGCAGAAAGGTTAAAATTGCACCACAGCTTTCTGAAGTTTCACCCTGCAGGACCTGCTGCATGTGTTACCTGTGCTCAGACTGCAAAGGTTTCATGTTTTTTTCTTGTGGTCTCTTGAAATCTACTTGTAAAGGTAAATATATGCAAGGTACTTAATGCCTAATGCTTCTGTTTCAATAGGCACTCGCAGTGTGTGTTTGAGAAAGTGTGGTGATTCTGCCCACTGTCCATGTCAGATTTAATACCACTACACCCTTGCTGGGCCCTTCACATTTGCTGATTTTACTGTGAAATTTGCTTTAAAGCTGAGAAGAAATAGTTCCTTCTGTGGTCCCTTTTTGTTTTATGAAGGTGAATTTTTCTTGTTTAACGGAGCTCTTTGAATTGTAGATTTTCCAAGAGGTGAAAAGCAGCGATATTGCTAAAACATTCCGAAGAGCCATTAACAGGAAGGAAGGAATCTGTGCCATTGGAGGCACCTCAGAACTCTCCAGCGAGGGCACCCAGCACTCCTACTCAGGTACCACTCTGCTTCCCACTCTTCTCTTGGGTTTTTGGAGGTACTATGCCAAAACCAGCCCGTTTCTACCACTGTGCCATATGCTGTGCTCTAGTTCTTTGAGAGCTGAGTGATCTCATGTCAGGGAGAAAGCAGGACAGAATTTATGTACTGCAAATTTAACAGTGTGTAAGTTAAATGGGTTTTTATTTACTTTGTTAACTGTGCTTGCTGATGAAATCCTTGTGTTACACTTGAGTATGATAAAGTTGTTAAGTAAACACAAGTAAATAACAAGTAAATAACGGGAATATTCTGCAAGTTGTAAGTGAGAGTCTTCTTTCTTTAAACTTAGTTTGACTAATAAAATGTGTGGTAATGATAGTGGGGCTGTTGTATTCTGCTTCTTTTGGGAAAATCTTTGTTATGAAAAAAAACCTGTATTAAATTTATGATTGGTTTTCTTAGAGGAAGAGAAATACGCCTTTGTAAACTGGATAAACAAAGCCTTGGAAAGTGATCCTGACTGTAAGCATGTTATTCCAATGAACCCAAATACAGATGACCTGTTCAATGCCGTGGGAGATGGGATTGTGCTATGGTAAGTCATGATGGCTCCTGAATTAAAAAAAAAAAGTTTTAAATCAGCAAAATAACTTTGCAAAACTGTAGTTAGGGGAATTTTCATCCTATTCTAGGCTGGTTTTGTGACTGGTGTGTGTGCATAATGTTTTGCATGTATAAAAAGAGCCTCAGTCTCTCAGGCTTTCATTGCCATTGTGTGGTGCCTCAGCTTTGGTGCCAGCTGATATTTTCATCCAGTGCTTTTGTTTGGGTTTGAGACTGAGTTTGCTGAGGGGGCAGAAGGTGCTTTGCGGGAGCAGGAGTTGTCCTGGTGCAAACTCAGGCTGGTGCTGGGCTTGAGGAGGGGCACATGTGATAAATAGCCAATTCTTTTGGATGTTCAGGCAGACAGTGTTCTCTGTGGGAATGTTAGTTAGACCTTATTATGCATTAACCCAAAAATGGATTTTCCGGGAATCTTCTTGTTCTTTTTAATAACTGCACTAAGTAAATTAGGTGGCTTATTCTGTTACATGCTGAGAACAGAAGGCATCCAGGGCTGCTAAATAACAGCAACCTTTTATGTATGAGGTTTCTGTTGGCTTTATGGGTTAGGTTAATTTGTTTTATTGTAAGTGAATTAATATAGTGGAGAACTGGATCAACTTGGAATTTTAGTAACTCTGTATCAATAAACAAAGTAAGTTTAAATAAGTTACCTGTTCTCTTTAATTTATTTTTTAACTTTAGCTCGTGATGCATATTTTTAGTTTATTTATTTCCCATGTTTCAAGTAATTCATGGCTTTAGGCAAAGACTGAACTGAGTAGGAAGTAGTTCATAATATATAGTTTAAATTTGCCTTATTTTGTGTTGGTTAAAAATTCATTGTGCTCACATGCTCCCCACTGAGCTCTCCAAGTGTTTGTTCTTTTTTGGGGCAGGTTTTCTTGCCAGCAGTAGTAAGCCTTTACAATAGGAGGAAGTTTGTTGTTTTACTAGAATGTGCAGTGGATGTCAGCAGAGCAATGAGTCTTCACTAGTTCAGGGACTGCACTGTGAATAATTCATGTGCTCTTTTTGCTCCAGCAGTTGAGATCAGTAGTGGCTGGGAACATGTTTAAAGTTTCAGGCTTAGCTATTAGTTACAAATACATTCTTGATAATGTAAATATTAACTTCTGATTTATGCAGTCTTGATTTTTATGAAAAAAAATTACACAAAAACAAGCAGGCTAAAGGAAATGTGCTGTGGTGAATATTGTCACAGTGCATTGAGTTTAGTTTGGATTAAATACTAAGTGTTGTTCCAGTATTATTTGTTTTCCTCCTAACAGCAAAATGATCAATCTTTCTGTTCCTGACACAATTGATGAAAGAGCAATTAATAAGAAGAAACTCACACCATTCATAATTCAGGTATAAAGCATTTCTGTATTTTATTTTTTGAAATTCATATTAAGATAGAATTATTGAATGCAGCATGGTGACTCAAGGCATTATTGTGGAATGTTGGAAAAAACCAAGCTTTATAGCTTCTGTTTAATTTTTAAATGCAGTTTTGTACCATGCATAATTGACAGTTCTGTGGGCATGGTTCAAAAATGCTGAATTTATGACAAAATGGGTAAAGTGGCTGAAATGTTGTGCACATATGATACTGCTGTGGTGATTATGTACAGCACTGTCTTTTTTAAACAGTGTGGTTATTGGTGTTGGCTGTGAATCGTTTCATACTAGGGCAGGTTGTTTTTGTGAGAATGCCTCTGTGTGTGTGTAAATTAGCACTTCTCTATCCTTATTCTTGTTGATGCCACTAGATGCAACCAACTTGGAGGCTGAAACTAAATACCAGAGGCTGAAATTAAACCCTGGTGCCTAGTTCAGTTCTTATTGATTCAGCCTGCTGCCTCTGCAGCTCCCTTAAAACTTCAGCTGGAGAGTGGCTGGGAACGTTTCCTCTGATCAGCTGCTGTTGGAGCAAGGACAAAGGGGAAACCTCCACTCTGCTGGTGCTGGATGAAAGGGAAAGCAGCATCTCCCTGGACTGTGTCTGACTGGGCTTTGCTGTTTGCAGGAGAACCTGAATCTGGCCTTGAATTCTGCATCTGCCATCGGCTGTCATGTTGTCAATATTGGCGCAGAGGACTTGAGGGAAGGGAAACCCCACCTGGTCCTTGGGCTGCTCTGGCAGATCATTAAGATCGGCTTGTTCGCTGACATCGAGCTCAGCAGAAATGAAGGTAAATTAAATTCTGAGTGATTGCTTCTAAAGCATGAACACAGCATTGCTTGTGCTGTCAGCCCCAGCTCTGCCACTGCATCTTCCCTCCCTCCCCTCTGCTGGAAGGACCACCATCAAGGCATGTGCCAAGCTGAATGTGCTCAGCCTGCGTGTAGCTGTGCAGCAGGTTCATGCAGGAGGGCTGTGCCATCCTGGTGCTGTGTATCAGCCATGGAGGGCTGGCTGAACACCAGGAAGTCAAGATGCAGCTTGGCTTGAGCCTGGAAGTGAATGAGCACATTGCTTGGTGATGCCCTAGGCTGCTCCAGCTGCAGGTTCCTTTTGGGATGTGGCAAAAGCTGCTTGGATCTTTTTAGGATTAAAGACAACTGCCTATCTTTCTCAAAAAAAAAAAAAAAAAAATTAAAAGTGAGGCTTCAACTCTGTGGTAGTTACTTGGTTCTAAAATCCTCCTTGCTACTGTCAGTGGTGCAGCTTGTCCTTGGCGGTGAGAGACTGATGCTGCAGATCTCTCCCTGTGCTCACTTGGTTCTGCATGATAGCCTCTAAAATTTAAACTTTTCAAATCATCTGAAGAGCTCTGATATTCTTACATGTGCTATCAGAGCATCCAGATGGATGGAAGGGCCTCAGTGTCTTTTATTTAAGCTTCCCCATCATGAAGTGTTGACATTGTTTGGCTTAGATTGAAAATTCATGGCAAAGGAAGCACTGGCCAGCTGAAAGGGTGCTTATCTTGGCTGCTCTGGGTTTTTTTAACGGTGCTTATGGAACTGCTTGGAAGCATTTTTCATTGAGATAGAAGTGCATTTGCATTTAGCTTCCTGTCATCAGCTTAAAAGACTGCACATAAAAGTCCAGAGAATTTTGCTATACAAGAAAAGGGAAAATACTTTTAACACATATTTTTCTAGATAATTTATACTACTCTCTGTGTAACAACCGAAACTCTGCTAATACCCGGAATATTTTGACATAATCAGTAGTTGGTACTGTACCACCCTGAAATCTTGCTGCAGCTTGAATTCTGGCATGCAGGTTTGACTCTTCCCTCACAATCATTTTTCTTGTAGCACTGGCTGCCTTACTGCGTGATGGTGAAAATCTGGAGGACCTTATGAAATTATCTCCAGAAGAGTTGCTCCTAAGATGGGCCAACTTCCACCTGGAAAACGCAGGCTGGCACAAAATCAGTAACTTCAGCTCAGATATCAAGGTACCAAAGCTCTCCTGATTTGCAATGCCTGGGAAAAGACTGGGAGCTGGACAAGGATGTGTTTGTCTGCGTAAATGAGGCCTTTCATTCTCAGACAGGACTTTCTTGACCCTAATTTACTGAGTGGTCTTACTGAGGGGGTGGGTTGTATATTATATTTGAGGTCCTGCAGGACTGTTCTCTCTTGCCATGAAGATAAGCCCCATGTTGAACTGTGTTTCTGCTGAACTGTGTTTCCTCCAATGCTGCTCTTGTTTTAATCAACTCTGAAACTGGTATCACTTATATGTTTTCAAATGTCCTTACTTTGGCAAAGATGATGGGGGAAGAATGCTTCACTGGAGAGTGAAACTTCCACATACTCTTGGCAGGTGATGGCATTTCATCTGAAATGTCGTGGGCTGGAGAGAGGAAGGGAAACAAGACCTCTTATTCTTCACACTGTGTTTAGTGGGAATGAGAGTGGGGACTCTTAAAGCTGCTTTTCACATGTTAGTGGGGGCACTGGTAAGAAATGGAGGATGGTGACTCTGGGTCAGTGTGGGGCATCTGGACACTGGTCTCAGCAGGTTTGTGGAGCTCATTCACATGGCCAGCAATTTCAAGGAGGAGAAAGAAGATTGAAATAGAAAAAAAAAATTGATAATTGAGGTGTATGGGGAGCATAGATCTGACCCGTTGTGTGCATGTGTGCATGGTCACTAATTTCCAACTTCAGAATTACTTAATTTTTATTTAATTACTTTTGCTGGTAGCTGTTGTCTTCTCTGGTGCATCCCTTAGACTGCCATGATATGCTGAGGTCTTCCTTAGTACTGAGGACTAAAAGCACATGTAGTAGATAAATAATCACTACAGCTGTTGTCTCCTCCTGGTTTGTGATCATCCTGGCCTCTCTCATCTTAGCAGTTCTAGCTAATGTGCAGGCACAGAAGCAAACATTCATCTTATAATCCAAGCCTTTTGCTTGGAATTTGTCTTCAGTGAGCCATTTTCATCATTGCTGTGGCAGTAGGAATGGCTGCCTTGTTTAGAGGTTGGGGCTGCCTTGGGACTTCTGGGGGCCGTGAGTGTGAGCAGCATGGGGTCATTGCCTCCTCCAGCCACTGCAGAGGTGGCTGTGACACCAGGCTTGTAGCAAAGGCAGCTTTCAAACAGTCAAACCACGTAATTGTCACCTTAAATATTTCTAACCTTTTCCCTTTGTTTCCTTTCCTGCTGCCTGGATTTCTGCCATTGTGCTCTGTTTTAAGCTTACAGATTTTGGCAATTCAGTAAAGGTACATAAGACAATTATGCACGGCGACTTGTTGAAAATGAGTTTGAAATTAATTGTTATGGTGTGTTCACTGCTGTGCAGGAGAACTGAATTTTTTTTTTCATTCATTTCAGGATTCCAGAGCCTATTTCCACCTCCTCAATCAAATTGCACCCAAAGGGCAGAAAGAAGGAGAACCTCAGATTGATATTAACATGTCGGGGTTCAATGTAAGTATTCAGGCTATTGTGTCCTTGTCCTGTAGAATCATGAACTACCTGTACCCTATCATTGCCCCATGACATCAGGGTAACCTGGTATCTTAATTTCTAGAGCGTGTACAGTGTTAGTGGCCATGTGCACATCTCAGGTATGTGCTCAATTGAGTGCTTGCTGCCAGCCTGGTCATTACTCTCCAATTAACAGAGATGATTGAGAAATCCTTTGTGGGCTTGCTCCATTTGGGAGCATTTTGACTTCTTTTGAACCACCAAGTTCCAAAAGGATTAAAATTTGACAGCATGTGAGCTTGGAAAGCACCATGCTAAGAAAAGCAGCAAGACAAGCCATGAAAATGGCACAACAACAGGGCTTGGTGTGTGTGCCTCGTCCCTTTGCTCAGTTAGTGACTGACACCAGACGTGGACTTGTGACATTGCTCCACAAAGTGGCCTTGAGCTTCCCATCTGCTTTGCAGCCCAGTCTGTCCCATGACAACTCTTCTGCATTGCATCCCTGGCAGGAAAAGGATGACTTGAAGAGGGCAGAGTTCATGCTGCAGCAGGCAGATCGGCTCGGCTGCCGGCAGTTCGTCACACCGGCTGATGTGGTCAGTGGCAACCCCAAACTGAATCTGGCCTTCGTTGCCAACCTGTTCAACAAGTACCCAGCACTTACCAAGCCTGAAAACCAGGACATCGACTGGACCCTTTTGGAAGGTGATGACCATATCAGTCACAAAATTAGCAGGAGGGGACTATCTAAAGTAAACAGTTGTGTCACTGGAGGCTGTGCCCTGCAGAGGTATCTCTGTTGAAGTAACACCTATGATTTGAGGCTTCAGTGCTGCAGTGATTGTTTACTCATTTGGGGCAGATGAGAAGGGTACTTGGCAGCCTGTTCAGCTGCTCTGACCCTGTTGTGGAGCCTGAACCTGTAGGCACACTGCCAGCAGCTCGTCATTCACCATGCCCGGGGAATTTGGTTTTGCCATTTCCTGTGATGGGCAAGAAAACCTCAGAAATGCAGTGAGATGTTCATGGGAGTGCTAATTGTTGACACAACTGGGACTGGGCTGTGACAGCAGTCAGCAGTTAGCTAACACCTATGTGAAATACCTTTCTGCTCCTTTTTCTTGCAGAAAGTGCAAAAGGCTCTTCTGATGCCTTAGGAAATCAAAATGATATCCAAGATCAGATAGCAGGGTCACCCTCTTCCTTTGAAAATAATGATAGTAGAAAAAAAGTACTCTTTCTCTGCTTAAAACCTCCTGGTGAGCTCTGCTGCTCAAAGCTCCCTGCCTTGTGAGGTGGAAATCCCTGCTCAGGTTTGAACTTGCAGAATTTGCAGTGTACTTGTTTTCTGTCGTGTAGGAGAGACACGCGAGGAACGGACCTTCCGCAACTGGATGAACTCCCTTGGTGTGAACCCCCATGTAAATCACCTCTATGGGTAAGCTTTAGACTCTTGGGAGACCCAGCTGTTTTTTTTTTTTTTTTTCTTTTTAGGGTTGTTGTTGAAATTGCAACAACCTGTAAAGAATAGTAATTATTCATGATGTGACAAAGTCAGAGTGCACTCAAATCTTGAAACATTAGACTTAATCCATGTTTTCTGCTTTAGCGATCTTCAAGATGCACTGGTAATACTACAACTGTATGAAAAGATCAAAGTTCCTGTTGACTGGAATAAGGTTAACAAGCCTCCGTACCCTAAACTTGGAGCAAATATGAAAAAGGTAAATGTGTCAAAAGACTTTAAAGGAGGCCTTGCACACTAAAGATTCCTGTTTGAGGCTTCCGGATAAGTGAGTGTGTTTGTGTGTGATCTTTCTGTTTAAATTCTTGCCCTGTCTAGTTGGAAAACTGTAACTATGCTGTAGACTTGGGAAAGCATCCTGCTAAATTCTCCCTGGTTGGCATTGGAGGGCAAGATCTGAATGATGGAAACCCAACGCTGACACTGGCCTTGGTCTGGCAGTTGATGAGAAGGTAGGACCCCTCTCAAACATGTGAAACTTGTGAATGGAGTACAGAATTTGGGAAGTTTCTTTCATGAGAGCATTGCAGCACCTGAAACAGGTCACTGATCATAAAACATCTGTCCTTTGGGGGATGTCTGAGTCACAACTGGACAAAACTGTGATAGAGCTGTGATGAGAGGCTGGAGCAGGCACCTCTGGTGGACCTGTGATCCTCCTCTGACAAGGACCACCTCTCTCTCACCTGCTCAGGTCTGGTCCACAAGCAGAAACTCTGAGCAGGAACATTACAGAACTTTTGTGTTCTGATTTTTAATTGGAAATTGAGAAGGAAACATTCTGGGGCTGCTTTATATCCATCTTTTGTGTTGGAATTGGGGAAAGAAGGAACTTAACTGGTAAAGTTGATCTTCCTGTTACCTAGTTCTGAAGAATTGTAAGATTGTGCAAATATATGTCTGGGAAAAAGGTGCGTGGTAACTCCTAATTTAACATTAGAGGTCTGAATGCCAACTCCTGAGGTAATCCACACCTTTTAGGTAATTTTTTACCCTATTGGAGCAAATGCTCAGTGATCAAACAGTTTAACAAGTGTCCTGAGCCCAGACAATTTTGTGAGCTCCTATTAAAGGACACGAAATGCTAGAAAGACTTAATGCTTTAACAGAAATCACACTTTAGATAAGATACCTGTTTTTTAAAAAAACCCAGCCCCAGAGCTGAGACTGTGTAAAGACTTTCCAAGCTGCCATGGCTCATGTTGCATCCTGGCTGCATGGCTTTGTCCAGGCTCTGTGCCTAATCTTATTTTTTGTGCTGGTTCTCAGGTACACGCTGAATGTCCTCGAGGACCTGGGTGATGGGCAGAAAGCCAATGATGACATTATAGTCAGCTGGGTAAACCAGACCCTGAAGGAAGCTGGAAAGTCCACCTCCATCCAGAACTTCAAGGTGCAGGTTCCCTTCTTGCCTGCAAAAGGAGACGAGTACCCAAAATTTTTTTCCTCGGCTGGAAGAACAGCAGGGGCATCTTAAAAAGGCATTTAAACAGGACAGTGTTCAGTCTGTGCTGGGAACAGAGTGGCTTCAAGCTACAAGATAGGAGACTGTTTAGGACTGCCCATAGTGGGAAATAATGCCAGAGAAGGGGGGTGGTCAGAATGTGGGGCAGAAATGGGAGCTGAGGTGCTGACAAGCAAAGGGGCTGGAGCTGGTGTGCATTTGGAGGTGAGCATTGTGCCTTGGGCTGTGCTCTGCAGGGCAGGGCTGCTGCCTGCACAATGATTACTTCTTTGGATTTTCAGAGCACTTGCAGTAGAGTGGAGTAACAGTATTGTATTATCACAAAGGTGAGGCAGCAGTTGGTTTTCCCTGGGGTCCACCTGGGAGTAGTCACTAACACTGCTGCTTGAAGAGGCTCGTTTAAAGCTTCTTTGATTGCACATTGCAGCAGAATTGAGGTGAGAATTATGCTTTAAGGATTGGACACTCATCTTTACTTCTCTGTCTCTGTATTCTCTAGGACAAGACTATCAGCTCAAGCTTGGCAGTTGTGGATTTAATTGATGCCATCCAGCCTGGTTGTATCAACTATGACCTAGTAAAGACTGGTCACTTATCGGAAGATGACAAGCAAAATAACGCTAAGTAAGTTTTCTCTCTCAAAAGCTGTTCTGCATTGAAAGGGTGCACATTCAGTGTGCTGGCATCAAGCTGCAGGTGTTTTGGCCACTGTATTGCTGTGGTTTTCAGTCTTTCTTAGCACAGTACTTTTTACACAGGCAGCACTTACTGAAATAGAGTTGCTGTCCTTGCCTGTGACGCTGGAGGGAGCAGTTGGCTGAACTCTGGCTTGCTGAGAGAAAAGCAGAACAGCCCTCACAGTTCTTACCAGCAGTAGTCTTATTTCTCACCTGTTTGTTCAGGCATTTGAAGTGTTCAGCTGGTGGCTCAGAGTTTTGAAATGAAACTCTTCTATGTCTTATGTCTATGTTGACATCATAGATTGTCAAGTTTAAAGTATGCCTATTAGAACATACCTTTGAAATGTGTGTTCTGTGACTGTTCTGCAGTGGCAGAATGACAGCAAAATTTCTGGCAGATAATAATCTTTATTATTCATAAGGAGCAAAGAGAAAAGGAAGTGTTACATGATTAATGCTTCATTATATATGCTATTAGCCCTAACAAATATTAATTAAGATTCTTTTTTATCTGTCGGTAAAGTGGACTTGACATTCAAAGGTCAATTTGCACATTAGAAACCCTTTACTGTGGAAAAGGAAAACAGCAAAAGATGAGAAAAACTTGTAAAACAAAAGGATGTAGTGTGATCAAAGTGTTCTAATAAAGAATAGGTGACATGGTGTTGGTTGGGGCAGGATTTGACTCGTCATTTGCTAGTAGCAGTCTTGGTGCTCACCACCTAATCTTTCCATGGTGAATAGGTATGCTGTGTCCATGGCAAGAAGAATTGGTGCCAGAGTTTATGCTCTTCCAGAAGATCTTGTGGAGGTGAAGCCAAAGATGGTCATGACCGTGTTTGCCTGCTTGATGGGCAGAGGAATGAAGCGAGTATAGAAGGGATGATCCATGTAAAGAAAAAAAAACCCCAAAATGCAACAAAAAACCAACCTGCCACCCTGGGTGCATGAATAGCAGATCGACTGTGACCACATTGAAATGCTGTTGGCCTTGGAACTGTTGAAGTTCAAAGGACTTTGTTTTGCTTTGCAAGACAAATTTGTCAAAAAATTCTCAGGGGGAGGAGTTTTAACCAACAGACGTGCTCTTTTCCCAAAGGAAAGCTTAACTTATCAAGAGCTCACAGAAATGCATTCATAGCAGACCTGCATCTTGCAATATTGCTCTGGAGCTGTTTTCACTCCATTGTTTCTCTCAGATACTTGACGTGTGTTTTTTTTCCCTTGAGGGCTACAAGGTGGTTGGTATGAGTTGTAATGGAAACAAATCTAATTTCTATCTGCAGTCCACTTTAATTTCTATCATACAGTCCAAGCATATTTTAGGTTGACCACATCCTTAATTTTGCAAATAAAGCTACAGTACAAGTTGGGACCTGCAGGCCAGCTCGCAATGCTAAATGAGAAATGTGTAATTAGGAAGATGTACTTCCTCTCTGGTATTCTTTGTACATGGTGCTTTTTTGTACATCTAACTATTTTGATTACTTTACAAATAAAGCATGGCAGTTTTTTCTCTTGCTGCTTATAAAAAGGGGCTTTTTTGGTTTGTTTGTTTTTTAAGGTTATACTACACATGATAATACCACCGTCCTTGGACCTCTGGCAGTAACATTTGATCATGTTGCTTATGGCATAGTTACACCTGAGAATGGAAGTGAATGCATTTTTGTATGCATCTTGGTTCAGTTCTATGCACCTAGAAAATAATTTCTACAAAAATCTGCATGAAAATTATAACTTTTTTATTTAAAATGCTGTTAGATACAAAACCGTACTACATTGTGGAGAGGTTTTGTGCAGGGAAGAGGCAAATGGTATAAACAGCAGGGTTCAATAAAGTGAACAGCAAATGTGCTGGAGTATAAAATTATTTTTACAGATAAATGAAAGCATTGTCGCCAAAGAAGGAAGATGCTGTATCCATAGGATTTAATATTCTCTTGCTTTGGCAAGCTGTTTGCTATATTTTGAGATCATATTGCTATTCCAAGCTATTCAAAGTGATGTAATATGGTGGCAAAGTATTAGTTGAAATAAAAACATTTAAATACACGCTTCTCTCCTTATTTGCACCGACCCAGCATGGCAGCCTGTCTTCAGTTGCAGCTGATGCTTCTGGGCTGCAGTGCCACACACAGTCTTTCTTCATCTTTAATGGCATGATGTAAATCTGATACTAGGTACTGGTCATTGAGAGCATGTTGAGGGGTTGGTGCTGGTGGGAGCACGGCAGGGAAAGGTCCCTTAGAAGCAAAGTTTGTTTGATCAGCAGCTTCTGTATTGTTGTGCCTTGGGGGCTTCGGAGATGAACATTTGTATGAGGGCTAATTGAGTGAAAGGGACTTAATTTTTCTGTGTGTAGGAGATGAAAAAAGGGCAGGTTGAAAGGAGGAATTTAACAGGGAGCTGAAGAGGGGCTGGGACACCCTGGAGGGAGATGAGCAGGAGTCATGCCTGCTGCAGGGGTGAGGGTAATGGCTGCGATGGCAGCAGCTGGGAGTGCTGCCTGCTCCAAGTGTGGAGTCTCAGCAAACCACCCCAGTGATTCCCTGCAGGAAGCCTTGTGCAGAGATGGCTGGAAACTTTCCACTGGTACAATTTTTTTTCAGAAGAAAAGTATGTTAACAAAGCTTCCCACAGGAAATTGCATGTTTTTGCTCAAGATGGAGCGATACACCGTATGTAGAGTCACAGCCACCCCACTGAAACAGTGTTCTGGTGATTTATGGCACTGGCTGGGGGTGTGGTGTAATTAAGGTCAAAATTCTTGGACTTTGGAAGTGGCCACGTGCATCTGTCTTGTCTTGCCTCTTTTGCCTCCTGGTACCAGGTTAAAGGGGGAGAAATGGTTACTTTGACCATTACAGAATGGGAAAGCATCACCTTGTGCTGGATGTATTTAAGAAAGAAAAGTTTGGGGTCCAAGCAAAGCAGATCTCTCACACTGAAGGTCCAGTGCAGAGCAATCAGGACAAACCCAGTGCTTTCTCTCCTTAATAAGCAGGTTTTCAAATAGTTTATTTTGTCAAACACATCTAAAATTTCCAACAGGAGATGCAAACTTTAGCACATTTCCTTCTTCCTGCAACTCTTTTTGCTCTTTATTATTAAGTTACTTTTTGGTATTTATACTTTGTTTTGCTTGCTCAATTACATGCTTTTTGTTTCCAAGGTTTTTTGAGCAGTGTCAGCTTTGTTCATATTGAATTTTTTTTTGAACAGTTGGACTTGCTGCTTGTCTTGTGGGTGCATGATGTCCTTTCCCTTAATCTTAAGGTCCTCCTTCAAATGTCTATGGAAACCCAGACTGCCTTCTCAGGGCCTGTGTTTTCTGGCCTTTTTCTTGTATTCCTTGCAAGTTTCATTTTTGTGGATTAAAAATGTAGCCACATGTTCTACCTGAGCACACTGTGTATAACTTGTTAAATATTTCTATGACTTTTTACCATAGCACAGAGGAAGCAATTTAGTTGTGCTCCTGTTACTATTTAATGAGGTGATGGTGTAAAAATGGAAGGAATATTTTTTCAAAGTGTTCAGAGAAAGCAAGGTTCTTGTCCGTATAAATTTTTCACAGATTTGTATTATTCAGTGGAAAAAATTGAATCTTTTAGGGATTTCAGAAATTGTTGAGGTGGACTTTGCTCGCTTTTTTGCTTCTGCCTTTTTCTATTGCAGCTTGATAGAGAGGAATGCAAAAACAAGAAACCAGCTGGAGTTTTGTCCTACTACTTCTCAAAGTATGTGGAGCTGAGGAAAGTGAGGATGGTGAAACAGCACAAACAATGTAAGCAAAAATTTTTTGTATTGACCGTTAAATACTTAGCACAAACCTAATCACAAATAAAATGAGGACACTGCATGTGTGGTTTTGTTGTGATGCCCCACTTAGTCCCTTCCCTGGTGCAACAGCAAAGGTTGGTCCTGCTCTTCACTCCATGGCAGGTTTCCCGTGTGAAATTGTGCTGGTTTGTGTGTTTTCAGCCCTAAACAAGGGTTTGTTTCTCTCTTACCTCTTATCAGCTTAGGATAATTCCTCTAAGGACAGGGACAAATGTGGTGTGTCTGGCACACATTCCGTTGCTTCCTTCTGCGAGCACCAAGTAAACATTGGATAAGGGTTTTTAATATACCTGCACAAATGGAAAATTCCATTTGGGAGGACGGAGAAGGCTGATCTCTGTCTCCCAGCAGCTGAAGGCAGGCAGACTGGTGGTATGGTGTGGGAATTGTGCTGTGACAGAGTTCCTTGATGGCATACAGGGAAACACAACTTGCACAGGCCATCCCTGAGACAAATGACCTCTTTGCAGGGGTAAATGCAAAGCCACGCTAGCTGACGTTCAGTGCAGTGAGGAACAGCTGAGTGATAAAGTGTTCTACTTGGTGTTTTTGCCCACACCTCCAACACTGTTGCACATTCTAGCAGCAGAGATCCCCATGTGCTCGTTGTGGGAAGGTACCACACGCTCACAGCAATGCTGATGGACTGGGCCCTTTTCTAAGGACTCCAGATGTCCTGGAGCATGTGCAATTTATTCCTATTTTAGCAATACTCACAATATGCCCATTATGGGCTGGGCAGAGGAAGGCAGCCGCTCCCAGGCAGGTTACACCTGGCTGTGGTCAGTTGGGAAATGGGGAGGACAGAGGGGAACATACTTCCCAGCCCCACATCACCACCACAAGCCCCAGCCCTGAACTTGCCAGAGTGAGCATTTGCCTTGAATTTTGACGTTAGCAGTTCAGATTAGAGTATTGCACATGAATGAAATAATTTATATTATTTATATAATAAAATCCCCTTATCTCCGTATAAAATCCACCTGTCATGGAAACCACTGTTCATAAACAAATTTCAAGAAAATAAATAAGTTAGCCTCCACTTTATAATTGAAACACGATTAAAACGTGGCTACCACGGTGCCCCATCCCCTCTCATTGTACCATGTGTGGCAGGCAAGTGCCAGCAGGATGAGCTGGCCCGGCAGAGCAGGGGGCCTGGGAGCCACGCTGGTGCCAGCCACCCTGCACTTGTCTTCACTGGCCAGCTCCAGTGGCCGCGTGCAGTCCCCCAGGTCCCCAGGGAGGGGCTCCTCAGGTGCTGTTGTGTTGGGGGGCCCCAGGAAGGCACAGTCCAGCCCCTGGATGACAGCCCGGCGCGTGGCAGTCCAGCGCCAGAACCAGAGCATGCTGCAGTCACACCTCCAGGGGTTGTGGGACAGGAACACGTACTTCAGCTTGGTCAGTTCGGAGAACAGGCGCATGGGCAGGGAGCTGAGGTTGTTTCTGCTCAGGTGGAGGAAGTGCAGCTTGTTTAGGTATAAAAAGGCAGAGTCTGAGATCGAGGAGATCTGATTGTTGTTCAAGTACAAGTTTCTCAAGTTGAGCAGCTGTCTGAAGGTGCAGTCGACAGCAGTGATTCTGTTGGCTTCAAGGTGCATGGTCTTGAGCTGGATCAATCCTTCAAAAAGCTGATTAGGCAGATCAGTGATGAAGTTGTGTCCTAAATTTAACATGCCCAATCTGAGAAGCTTTGCGAAAGCTCCATTTTGAATGATCCATATCCGATTCTTCCTGAGATTCAGATCGTACAGGGTTTCCAGGTCCTTCAGGGAATCTCTGCCGATGGCTTCTATGTGATTGCCCTCCAGGGACAGCCTCGTGAGGCTGGAGAGGTTCCTAAAGGCTTGTGGGACATACCGCATGTTATTGGAGGCTAAATCAAGGCTTTCTAAAGAAGGCAAGTGTGAAAATAGAAGTGGGTGGATTTCGAAGATATTGCAGTGGGACAGATCCAGGCTGATGAGGTTTAATAGTCCTCTGAAAGTGTTTGCATGCAGGTAGGTGAGGCGTGAGTTCCTGCTGAGGTGCAACTCTTGCAGCCTGCTGAGAGTGTGGAAAGTTCCTGGGGTCAGGAAAGTCAGATTGTTCCCATCTAGCCAGAGGCTGTGAAGGAAGGTCAGGTTTCTGAAGGTGTTGGTGTTGAGAATCCGCAAATAATTGTTGGAGAGGTTTAGAGAGATGGTGGACGCTGCTATTTCTCCAGGTAGGGTTTTCAGTCCAGCTCTGTTGCAGAGGATAGTCTCTTCAGGTGTACATTTGCACATGCTTGGGCATGGATTGGAGACATTCAGACTCAGCCCAGCCTTTGCTACACAAGTTAATATAAATATAACAAGAAATAACATGACCAGCCACACATCAGCCACAGCGTCTAACACTTGATAGATAGAGAAGGAGGCAAGAAAAAGAGAATGTACCTTTTGGGCAGGTGAACCGCGGGCATGGCAGGGTTAGTTGGACTGTGAAAATAAATCAGCTGGTTCTTCCTGCTGCAGCCCCGTGGGGATTAAGTGTTTAGGCACGTCAAAGCTGATTAAGTGCTGCCCTGAGAGGCAGAGAGACTTCTCAGCCCAGCATCATCCTCTGATAGTGGTTTTTCCCACCTCCTGCGCTCTGCAGACAGTAACAGGTGGCAGACTTCCCCTGGCAGCTGTCTGGGAGAGGCTCCTGCTCATGGGTCATCACCATTCTCAGAGTCTGCTTGGCAGTTGGCTCAAAAAAACTGTTCTGGGAGAAATTTTTGTGATTTTCTCCAGCTGGATCTTCAGCAAAGGCAGTGGAAGGTGGCTCTGCCATCCATGTGTGAGGTGAGGGCTCTCACCTCAGTGTGGCTGTACACACTGATTTCTACCCCAGGCTCAGGGAAATGCAGCTATGACCAAGCCCTGAGCACAGCCTTGGTGATGGCTGTGACCCCTCTGCAGTAAGATGGGAGACTGCCAGGAGCTGTGCAAGCCTCATGTTCTCTGACAGCTGGGAAAGCACAGGGGTGTGCTGTGTCCTGGCAGTGCCTCTTCCTGGTATAAGCCCTGAGCCACCTATGAGTGGTGAAAGATGAACCCTGTGGTTAAAACATGGAGCTCCTCAAGGGCACACACAATGTCCTTTCCAGGGCAACTCCTGTCTCCAGCAGATCTAAAGATGCCACTGAGCAACTGGAGTTGGGTCCTTAAAAATGTGTCCTTGCCCCTGCCCTGTTTTTTGTCCTATATCCACAGTGCAAAGGGAAAGTGCATTTGGGAGCCTGATTGATGAACTCAACAGCCAGGGATTAGCAATCTCCAGTCTGATCATTCTGCAGCAGGACCAGACCCAGGGCTTGAAGCTGATATGTCATTAGGCCAGCCAGTGATGCAATTGCTGCTCTTGTTTCTTTGTCACTCTTAATTTTTCTTTTCCACTTCTCTCTGCTGGAGTTCTCATGTGTTATGATGTACTTGAAGCACCTTTTGTCACCCCCCTGCCTTCCGGTACATTTCCTTGCTCTTAATTTCTTGGTTTGTCTCGGGTTTTTTTTCTGTTTTCATGTTTTACAAGATTGGGTTTTCTTTCTCTCTCCTGTTCTAGCTCTGTCCAGACAGTGGCTAAACACCCAAATATATAGTATTACCAACAGTAAGTGTGATCTGGACAAGTTTGCAGCTTTGTATTCTCAGCAGAAGTAGATTATGTTTCCTGTCCTGTGAAATCGCTATGTTGGCTTCAGCTAGTTGTTTTCTTCTTCATTTTTTCAAGCAACAATCCCCTGAAGAACAGCTTCTCCCTGGAAGCTTGGCCAGGATGATCATGTTGTGTAATGGAGACCATCTTCCAGCTGTAAACAACATCACTTATTTAGTTAGACAGGCTTTGGTGCAGTGTTACTGGAGGCCAAAATCTGGTTTCCACCAAGAGCAGCAGTGCTGGCACTGTGCCCAGGGGCTGGTCTTGTGAGCCCCAGAGGAAGGTGGAAGCATGAACTGCTCACTCCATCCAGCTGACTGTGGGGTCAGGCCAAAGGTTTTGTTGGGTGAATCTTTGTTTTCTATATTCCTGGCTCAGCTGGGACTGCTCCTTCAAGGACATCCTCACCTTGGAGGGATGTCCTGCTGCTGGGATCTCCATGGCTTCTCTTCCCTCCTGATGCAGCACAGGTAGGAATATCCATCACTCTGTGACTTTGTCAGTGCAACCCTGTGAAGGAGACAGATTTCTCTTGGTCTCTGTGTTGGACAAGTGAGCTGCACTGTGTGCTTGGGAATGTTCTTGCCTTTGTCTGAAGTTTGTAGCTCAGGCTGAAAAAGATGAATCTCCTGCTCTGGTGTCCCTTTTATTCTACACAGGCTTTATTTCTAGTTGTAATTTTTTATTCTACACAGGCTTTACTTCTGGTTGTAATTCTGGTTGTAATTCCAGCAGTTACCATGATCTAGCTCTTAGTTAAGCCCAGTGCTCTCTATAACTCTCCTTGATTCCATATTGAAAATTTTCAGACCAAAAGCATCAGCTCTTGGAGCCCATCACTGCCAGATATTGCTTAACTGGATTAAAACACTGTGGTGGAACAGGACCACAGAGCTGCAGAAAGTTTCCTTGCTTTAGAGCCTGTAGGGCCAAGGAAACCCATAAGTATCAAAGTGACCAGATTTTTACACTTTGCCACAGGTCTGGCAATTCCAGTTTCTCCCTGTAAAGATTCCATAAAGCATGGAGGGGGGGGTGGCAGCTGCCTGGCCAGGGTCGTGGCTGTGGCTGCCTGAACTTGCTGAAGGCAGCCCTGGTTGCAGCTGCCCTTGGGGTGGAAGTGATGCAGTGGTATGCCAACACTCAGCATTGTGGAGAGCTAAACCTTTGCTGGGGGCTGAGTGCTGGTGCAAGAGAGTGGCCACAGGAATGTCCTCTGTGTGCTGCAGTGCCCAGGGCTCCTGTGCAGGAAGTGCTCAGCATTGCCTGCCCAGCTCCAGCTTCCTGAGCATTTCTACTGCAGTCATTGCCATGACAAGTGCTGCAGAGACAGGGTAAGGACATGCTCCTTGAGAAGAACTGACACAGGAGTATTTTCTCCACCTACCTTTTAAACAAACTTCTCTTTTGTGGTCCATTCAAATATTAGCATCCTGCTCTTGGGTTCTCTTTTCCAGGCTCAGCTCTTTGTGCTCCACGTGCAGGGATTTTGATTGTCTCACTCCATCTGCTTGGAGAGTTTCTGGAGTGCATCATGTGTTTTGGCTGAGGTGGCTCATCCACACAGCTTCAGTGGAAAAGCTGAACCACTGCAGGTCTTCTGTTGAAATGTATTCCACCCACCACATGACCATGGTTGTGTTTTTGTCTTTTTTTCAGTCACTGATTTATCTGACATCTGGGATTTATAGCCCAGCACATCCCCTTCAGAAATTGTTTGTAGCTGATGTCAAGAGCCTTGGCTAATACTGTAGATTTTAAGGAGATTAATTCTCTTTAGAAGATCCGAGCAGCAGTCAAAACATCTACTTTGGGGTGGTCTTGCTGGTCTAATAAGTTAAAAGAGCAAGGTTTGCTTTCTTTAAACTTTTTTTTTGGGAAGAGATGGAATGAATAGAATCACTTAATAGCTTTTTTGGTTAAAAGACTGATTAAATAAGGTGGAATATGCAAATGTTAGGAATAATCTGACATTCCCAAAGCTTTATCTCACCGGTAAACTCTCATGTGTATCTTAGTGTTCTTGGAACATAAGAGAAATTTCTAGTAAAAACACTTAAAAAAGTGAGAAAGCTGTTTGCAGTGGTTATAATTCAAAATAGCGAAGGGAAGGTTTTTATTTTTTAAAGATTCCTGGAAAGAGACCTGGTGGGTGCTCTGTAACTCTATAAAACTTTCTAGAGAGTCCTAACTCTTCCTAAATATCGTCTTGAGGGCCTAAAAAGAAATGTGAAGAATTCTCCCATATCCTTTAAATGCTGGGCTACATACAACTGTATTGGTACAAATAAAGCAGAAGTTAGACAGGAGGGAAGTCTCTCAACAAGCTATGGGCACCAGTGTCTTGACTTCATCACAGCAACTGGTTTGAGAGAAGTGAGCAGAAGAAAATTACCTGTGATGATAAATTATGAAAGCTGACTGTGGGTTCCTGTTGTGATCTCAGCTGTTGAAATGCTGTGCTATGCCACTGCTACTGCTGTGGCCATTAGGGCTCTGTGCCTGTTTTTGGCAAGCCCTGGAGTCTGGTGGTTTATCTGTGTTGCGGGCATGGCTGGGAGCAGTGCAGCACTCACGAATGGAGTTTTGAGCAAGTCCTGCTGCCTTCAGCAAGAGCAGGCATGCCCCAAGGAGAGGCAGCAGTGCCAGGGTGTGTGTGCACTCCCTGCCTTTAATATCAACGGGTGAAGCTTGTTTTCAAAATCACTTATATGCTTGTTTTCTTTACTATTATTAGTAGCTTGTAAAATGCTTACAGCCAATAATTTGAACGAACAATGTCATGGAGGATAAACTCAATCTTGTCAGTGCTATTGGCTGGACACAGATATCTCTCATAAAATAAATGCTTTGGATAAGTTTTCTGCATGCTGGAGGTGGAAAGGGCATACCTCTTCCCTCCCAAATGCCTCTGTCACACTCACTGAACTGCTCCAAAACTGACCTCTTCCAGCATAGAAGGTCTATTCAACGGGACAAGATACTCTCAGAGTATCTGATGGGCCCTGTCTGAGTAGTCACTGCTGTGGTCACTGCTGTGCTGCTGTGAAGTGAAAAAGCAGGATCTTTTTTTTTTTTTCTCCTGTGCAGGAATTGCTCAGCATTGGATGCCCATTTCCAGCTTCCTGAGCATCTCTACTGCAGCCATTGCCACATCAAGTGCTGCAGAGACAAGGTAAGGAAAAAGCTTAAAACCAAAAACCAAAACCAAAGCGAAACAAAAAAGTGTTTTCCCAGGCTTGCTTAGTTCTTCCATGTGAAATCATTGCTCCAGCAGGGAGAGTGAAACACTGACCAAGAAGTGACAGCCTTTCAGAATGCTGGCAGTTCTGCCTCTTGGCCAGCCACTGGGTTTGCAGACACCCACTGCCAGAACTGATCATGCTTCAGAGGTACGTGAGGCAGTGCTAAGACTCAGAACTGACCCAACAAGAACCATGGATGCTGGATGGGAATAGGACTCACTGCCTTGGCCTTCAACCTTCAAGGTCACTGCTCACAACTTCTCCCTTCCCTGAGTCCCCAGAAAGGATGCAAGCAATCAGCTTTCTCTGACAGAGTGCTCTGGGACTGGGGAAGGCTGAGGTGGATTCTCCAATCTTACTTGCAGGACTGAGCAACAAATCCCTGAAGAAACCCTTAAACAAACAAGTGCAGGAAGGAGGAATGCTTAGAAAAGTTTATGGATGATGGGGGAACCCAGCTGCAGGCAGGATGGTTTTGGAGAGTGTGGGCAGAAGGCCTGTTGCTTCGCACAACACACCCCAGAGTCACAGAATGTTCTGAGTTGGAAGGGACCCACAAGGACCATCAAGTCCAACTCTTCCAGCCTGTGCAGGGATCAAAGCTGCAATCCTGAGATTATTAGCACCATGCTCCATCCAACTGAGCTAATCCCAGGGTCTGGCATGATGAAAATCATTGCTCTGGCGTGACATGCTGGATCCCTGACTCCTGCTGCCAGCCTTAGGACCAGGACTGCTGTAAATCAACACCAAACACAGCCACAGTGATCTGTGTTGGGTTATACATCCTGGGGAGCACATTTATAAAAGATTTTTTTTCCCCTCTTGCTTTCTCTGAAAAGAACAAATCAAGCTCATGAATACAGTTTGCATCTGGATCTCACATTACTTTGAGCCTTTGTTAGGCTGGCAAGTTTAGCCTCAAGGGGTGGCTCTGACAGCCTTCTGGCATAGTAAGAGAGGCTGCTTGTTTGGAATATTCCATCCCTGACACCAGCAGCACTTCCCTGCAAAATCCACTTGGAGTGCATGGACCCTTTTCTTTTTATTTGTACAGTTGATCAGAAGGTGCTATATGAATTGTGTGGTGGTGGTGTTTTTTTGTTTGTTTGTTTGTTTGTTTGTTTTTTGTTTTGTTTTTTTTTTAATACTTCTGGTGACTTTTTGACCTCTTTAGGTGCATAGGCTTGAGGATAGAAAGACAAACTTAAGGGCTGTATGTGAGCTAGCAGCAAATTTCTTGCTCCTCTTGAGTTGTGAATTTTTTTATTTGGTGTAAAAGACATATTTAAAATCCTTCCCCAAATCCAACCCCACAGCCCTACAAGATGCTCAGAAATGGTGAGAGGAAGAAAGAAATGGTGGGGGAAATAGAAAAGAGAGGGATTTGTACACTAGTGAGAGGAAGATTTGCAGTGAGAACTTGGGATCAAGTAAGGAATCAGACGCACTGAGCGTTGGCAGGGGGAAGAACAGGAGCAGGATTTGTCAAAGGGCAGCCTGAGCTATGACCCCCATTGCACTGGGTGCATCAGAGCCATTTCATGTCTGCTAAAGTTTCAGTTTTGTAGGCAAAACAGAATAAACACAGTCAGTAGCTGTAAGGATCAAACGTTGTGTGGAAAGGAAAATTTTATATGTAAGTCTAAACAACTAGTGTTTGTTATTTTTGAAAAATAAACATTCCTGTGCATTTTTTCTTTCACTGAGGAATGTTTTACTGATTGTTTGTGTGCAACTAGCAGCAAGGACTCCTAGCTGAGGGTGTCCTGGCATGTCTTGTTACCAAAAAAATTAATAAATATGGTTTAGAGTGAGTGCTGACATCTCCGGTCACTCACCAGTGGGCCAGCAGTCCTGCAGACCCCAGGCAGAGTGCATATAGGGGAAATTGGTAGCAAAAGGTGCAGCTCCTCTCCTCTGCAGGAGGAGTCATGAATTTCTCTCTCTTCCAGTGTTTGCTCCAAGCACAGGCACTGTGTGCTTGCAGCCTGACAGTCCTGACCATTGACAGCTTTGTCATCGTGTCCTTGAAGCAGTAAATTGCTGTGCTGTGGTAAATAGAAATGCTGTGTGGAATTCCCTTTCTTTAAATAACTCAGTCTCCATTTAGCACAGAAAATGCTAAGAACTGGACTTTGAATTATGAGGCAGATAAAGACAAAAAGCTGTCAAGGGCTCTCCTCTCTGCCTTGAATGTAGCACTCATCTCCAAGGGATGGGTATATATGAGTTTGCTGATAAGCTTTTTCAACACTCTCTGAAGCTTTTTCTGGTCAAAGACATGGCTGGGCTATGGTGAAACTGGTGAGACTGTTCTCCACAGCCTGCTCAGCCCTTGGTCCCCTGAAGATGCTGTTAAGAGGCTCTTTTCCCTGTTCCCTCTCTCCTCTGGGTCACTCTGGTATAAACAGAGCTGGTGACAGCTGTTGTTTCTGGTGTGCTGCACAGCCCTCCAGCAAGGGCAGGCACTGGGGTTTCCCTAAGACCCCACAGGCAGATACACCTCACTCCAAGGCTGTGCTGGTGTTCAAAGGACGGGATGTGCTTGGGTCCAGTGCTGGCTAGTGATTGAGGGCCAGCCAGCAGCACCTGCCTGGGGCAAGGGGGCATGTCACTGGCAGGGACTCCAGTGCTTGCTTTCTGTCTGGCATGTTGAAGCCTTGCAGTTGTTGCAGAGGAGATTACACACAGGCATCAGGGCAAAATGTTTAAGCCTATGGATGCTTCCTTTGCCCCTATTCTTATCCTTCAGGAGCCCCCTTGGAGCTCCTTCCAGGGAGAGGAGGCTGGGGCCAGGCACAGGATGTGATGCAAGGAAGGAGCAGATGTAAAAACCCTGTGTTGTGTGAATGGGAATTGGCATGAGCTTGTTTTGGTCATATCCTACCCCAGTGCAGCCTCAGAACCAAGCCTGCTCTCAGCCACGTGGATTTGTCCAGCTGCCCTCTTCTGTAACACAGTGTGCATATCTTTGCAAGGAATAGGGCAGTGGTTTTCCCATTCTAACTGGGAGATGGGATCAGCCTCCTGGCACAGGACTAGTAGCCTATTTCATTCTCAAATGTGTTAGCCAGTGCTAGGACTCCAAGGATTGCACGGGAATCCCCCTGCCCTCAGAGATGCACAAATCCTTTCATGGAGGCTCCCACATGTAGTGTGTGCACGTGGAGGGGCAGAAGGGGGCTGTGTGTGGGTGTATCCTCCTAGCCCAAGAGCTGCAACAGAAAACCACAGGGATATTTTTGTGAATTTCCTTTTTCTTGCCCGATTTCTTTTTTTTTAAATCTTTTTTCTCTTTTTTTTTTTTTTTTTTTTTTTTTTTTTTTTTTTTTTTTTTTTTTTTTTTTTTTCCTGGCTGTTGTCTTCCTCTCTCCTGATTTACTGCATGTGCTCACGTGGCCTTGGAAAGGGGGTTTCTCAAACTGTTTTGCTTCCAAAAGGAAAAGAAGCTGGCAGGCATTCATATTTCAGTTCTCGAGTTATGTAGGGTAAAGTCTCCCAGCAGGAAAAGGGAAGATATGAGAGAGCAGATTTCTGGTGGCAATACTCACCAGAAGGAAAACGGAAAAAAGGAACGTGGAATTCTAGAGCCGCATCCAGACAAATGTGAGGTTTGAGAGGTAGGTTTTCTGTCTGCTCTTAGAGCATAATTTCCATTGATTCAATTCTATTTGTGCTGGAATGCCTTGTGCCTGCAGTAAGAGCAGGAATGAGTAGCTCAGAGCAGATCCTGAGGCACCAGTTGTTCATGCCCAGAGGGGGGGAGTGAGTTTGAGACCTTGCTCTCTGTATTGCAGTACAAGTAATTATGGTGTGGTCCCTCTGCTAGGGGTCAGTGAGGTGTGTGATGCTTTGTGACTAGTCTGAGATTTCAGCCTCTGTATGTTAAAGTGAAGGGCTCAGAACATAAGAGTTAAGGGTGAAATAGGACTCCAGACCCTCTCCGAATATTTATACTCCCAAACAAAAAAGCTTTCATTTGGTTTAGGACCTGTTTGAATACAGAACATGGGCTATTCATGATCAACTATTTGTTATTTTAAATACCAGGACTCTGTAGAAATTTCCCTGCTGAATTTTCATTGCTGAGATAATATATTTAAAATTAAATTTTTGTCAGTATATCCAATGCATATTTTGCATTGAGCAAATGATAAGCTACTGTACATTAAACTGTTGATACAGAAAAATATGTTTGAAATGATCAGTTGCCGCCTGTTAAATGAGAGATCATTACCCAAATCTGTTGTCTTGGTGAAAATTTTTGTTATTTTTAGGGCTCTTTGAGAATTCTTAAATGCCTGACTGGTTCCACAAAAAATGATTTAAAAATTAATTGCCTTTTTCTAGTATGTAAAATAAAATACTTGGGTATGATACGTTCTTTATTGACTTAGAAAGTCTTAAAGTTTGCAAAATGTCCTGCTCAGAGTGCAGACACAAGCTGTTGAAATGCAACAAAGGCTAATCTGTCAATTAACTCTCTTATTTTAGCTGTTTTATAGCTACATTTTTCCTTACTGAAATCTAGTCCTGGTATTTCTAAATGAATGGCACATAGTACTGTTAAATCCAATGCCTGCAAGGACTTAATTATTTCTTGTGCCTACATTGAAATTATCTCTTTTACTGTTCTGATTAAAGCTGTCATGGGGGAAGGAGATGCAGATATGTTTCAGTGAATAGCAGTGAATGACATTTTGCAAAGACCCTTCAGTGTCTTTGTGTCCAGCCCTGTGAATTGGAAAAAAAAATAATAAAAAAAAATCACAGCTTGCTTTCCTAATAGTGCTGTTAAAAGGCTGCATTCATGCCTGTGGAGTCCCAGGAGACCCTCTGGTGTGATGTACCCGATCTCCACTGTTGACTGTTGCCTTTTTATATTATTTTAACTGCTCAGAGTGCTGGAAATAGCATGAGAAAACTGAGAAAGGATCATGAGGAGCTTCAGCATGGCCTTTGAGTCACAGGAGTTCCCAATGTGTCTCCATCTCCTGAGTCTATAATCCTTCTGCTCTGCTGGCCACAGAAAGCTCCATCTGTAATCACAGATAAACCTCAGCTGCTCTCTTCTCTGCCAGGCTAATTAAAAAGTGCCGTGACCTCCCTAGGGCTAATTGTGTGCTGTCAGTGGGATGGAGGTAAGGAGTTCAGCAGGGCTGCCTGGTATTTCAGCACTCAGCTTACTGATATTACTTCAAATGGTTTTTATTTTATTGTGTCTGTGTGATTTCAGAGCTAAGACAGCTGCAGAGTGCACATCTAACACAGTGTCTGACCTGCAGGTAGGAGATGTGATAGGAAAGTGCTGCCAGCCCATGAATTTCCTGAAGAAACTCCCTTTCCACCAGGACCAACATGCAGAGCAACTACTCCCTGGTTGTCACCACCAGGGAAAGTCTCCAAGTCCTGTCTACAGCACTGACAAACTCATCTGCTGTGTCCCACTCATCCCCTCCCTGCCCTCTTACCTCTTCAGATTATCAGTTTTCACTAATTCCAGCCCTCTTCTCTGCGGTTTTTGTTCTTGGCTTGGTTGGCAACAGTGTGGTGGTTGTGGTGCTCTGTCGTCACACCGGCCCCAAGACAGTCGCTAATATCTACATTTTCAACCTGGCCATGGCAGACCTGCTGTGCCTGGCCACCCTCCCTTTCTGGGCCACCTACTATGCACAGGGATACAACTGGCTCTTCGGGTCTCTCATGTGCAAGATCTCCAGCTCTGTCCTGTGTCTCAATATGTTTGCAAGTATTTTTTTCATTACGTGCATGAGCGTGGACCGGTACCACGCCATTGTCCATCCTATTCACTCCCAAAGAAGAACTCCACAACAAGCTTATTTTGTGGCACTGGTTGTTTGGGGCCTCGCCTGTTTGTCCTCCCTCCCAACTTTTTATTTTCGAGACACTTACTACGTTGAAAGCTTGGAGGTCAATGCTTGCATTATGGCCTTTCCTTACGAGAACTATGCAAAATGGTCCGTGGCAACCGCCTTCCTGAAAAACACCCTCGGCTTCCTCATCCCCTTGGCAGTCATCACCACCTGCTACCTCTGGATCAGGAGGCACTTGCTTAAAGCACAGGAGTTTGGGAAAAGCAGGCAGAAGAGGGACAAAGTCCTAAAGCTGGTGGCTGCTGTTGTCATGGCTTTCCTGATTTCCTGGCTGCCGTTCCACATTTTAACGTTTTTGAATGCTCTGGCTCACATGGACATCATTAACAGCTGCGAGGTGATGGGGGTCATCGACACAGCTCTGCCATTCAGCATCTGCATGGCCTTTGCCAACAGCTGCATCAACCCCCTGCTGTACTGCTTCATTGGCAACCAGTTCCAGGAGAAGCTGCACCGCCTGTTCAAGAGAAGAGTTTATCAGTTCAACAGCCATCGGGAGAGCTCCTCTGTGAGGAAGGGCAGCTGCCTCAGGGATGCTGAAACGCCCAAGGGCAAAGAAGAGGAACCTGAGTCTTTCCTGTAGGCACTGGGGCATGATGTGGGGTGATGACAGTGCAGCTGGATGTCCCTGAAGTGGTGACATTCCTGCCTCCTCTTCCCTCTGTTTTAAAAACAGACAGTCCAGACAGAAAAACTTAGTGTTTGATGTATCTTGGTAATCCCTAAGTTTTGCATCAAAAGTTTTTGTTTTTCAAAGATATTTGAAAAATTTGGAATTTCTTACAATACTAGGGGAAACTAATTAGAGGTTTTAAAATCTAATAGGAAATTTTAAAAACACTTTCGAGAACAAATTTCCTTGGAAATACTGAACAGTACCTCATATGCACTATTGAATATGATAGTTAAAATAGTTTTATAAAAGTGTAAAAGGAATTTGATTTATCCCTTGTTCTGTGCTGTAACTACTTTGTTTTGAGCCCATTCATTCACCAGCTGTTTGAAGGAGAATTTGTTTTTGTCATACATGGGGATTTATTCTTCCTTCTTTGTTACAAGAAGAATTTTTGTATTACACTGAGGGAAGGTTCTGACAACTATATTGATGGCATTTTAAATATCAGCTTTTTGTATGGCTGAGATCAGGCAAGTGTTAAGTGTAACACAAGAAAACTAAATATTCTGAAGAACCATTACACCATAGCTACAACTGCATAGGTGCTGATTGTATGGATTGTATACCATAAACTGATTTTCTAAAAGATATTTTCACTAGAGAATGTGTAAATAAAGCAGTGCAGATACTTCTGTACCTACCAGTAAGAAAATATTTTGTATATTTTAATTTTTTGAAGATAAATGGCTAGAGATGTATGTAAAATGAATCAAATATACTTCCAGCTTGCTTCAGTCTGGTATCCTGAGAATGTGTGGAGACATGGTTCTGTGAACTGCTGAAGGTGAGAGAATATTCTTGTGGGAAAGTAAAACCACATTTTTACACCTTTCTCACAGCAGGTAGTGTGTCCATAGGCCAGATGGTCCTTTCTTTGATTCAGTGTGGTCACTTGTGACAAAAATGCTGCAGGAAGTGAACATGCAGTGTCCCACTGCTATGTGGGGCATGCTGAGCCCCACACACTGTCCAGTAGCCTTGGTGGCAAGGACTTGCTGGTTGTGTGGACCTTTTGCACTTTATATGTCAATTACTAATGTAAATTTGGAGTACTGCATACAGAAATCCTGACTGACTCTCTCTTGTCACCCAGAAGCAAAACCATGGTGTGAATTTACTCATTTTAACTAAAGAATGAATGTGGAAAAAAGTGTTTGGGAAATACCGATTCTATTTTGAGATTGCTTTTGATGTTTATTTGAAATTTCATTTTGTTGGAGAGATACTGGTCCTCGCTCTAAATGAGGGGTCTGTTAGCACCTTTTACCATTGTCTGCAGGTTTTCCCCAGGGTGAGTGACCAAAGGATCATTAGTTTCAGGGAATTGTCTCTGTTGAGTTGTTCTTGAGGCTTGCATTTACAGTTTTGATCCAAGGGTCAAGCCACCCTCCCTGGAAGTTCCAGCTGGCTGGAAGCCATGGGAACCTGCTGCAGGTTCACTTCTCTGGTAGGGTAGGAGTAAGTTTCTTCACTGGATTACACAAGAAATGTGCCAGTCTCAGAGTGATGTGAGATGAAAAGTTTGTGCAGAACTTGGCAGAACAGGGCCTGACCATAAGTAACCCCTTCTCCCTGTCCTGCTCTGCTGTTCTGTAGTGGGGTATGTGGCTGAAGAGATGCTTATCCCTGAAAGTGGCAGAGCTACCCTGGAATGTTTTTGTTGAAAATGTTCCGAGGAGCGAATAGTGTCTGGGGTGTTGGATATTTCTGGAAGGACAAACTGTTAATTGCTTAGCAATGAGGACAGCAACCAGTTGTGCTACAGCAGAACAAACCAGCACACTTAGAAAATCACCAGGTGCTCCAGGCAGCAAACTCAGAGGGGTAATAAGGGGTTGTGGAAGCTTTTTACCTTTGCTGCAATACGGGTCAGTAATGAACACAAGTGGGACACTAATTGACATCTTTGGAGTCTCAAAACAAAAGCTGACCTTCACCATCTGACCTCTGTGGTCCCTGTGCTACAGCTGTACCTGTCCTGAGAGGAGGCACAGGCTGCACCTTTTCTGCATGTCAGGTTAGACCTGCTAAAAAACAAGTGTTTAACAAGGATCATGACTTTTGCCCTGTGTGCAGACTTATGCTGATAGGAAAATACTACAGGAATCTGAAATTCAATTGCATTTGCAGCTGTGAGAGGCTGGAGAAAATGGGAATAAAGCTTTCATGAGGAGAGAGCAGCAATACAGCATCTCCAATTGTTGTGGGACAAACTCGTGTTTGGCTGCTGGAGGGTAGGGATTGATAACCACTTGCAGGGGCAAGGCAGCTGCAGCCAGTGTCCCTTTCCTAGAAACAGGGAAACAAAAAAAAAATATTAAATGTGAGGTGAACTGAGAGGGGAGGAAAATTCTTTCTTTCAAAAAGTCTCAAAAGAAATCTACCTTGAAGGTCATATTCTGCAAGAGTGACAAACTAAGTGACCTCAGTGTGGCATTTTTGTTTGCTAGATCTGCCTTGTACCTCTAATAGGTCATGAATTTGAGCAGTGCGGTTAAACAAACATCCCAAAAACTCTGTCTCAAGAGGGGGGAAACAGGGGAGGTGCTGTATCAAGGATTTTGATTTTATTTTTAGAGCAAACTGATTAATGTTGAGCTCTAAGAATTTTTTCCATCATACTTAAGTTCTCATGAGATTTTTGAGGGACTTTTAACAGAAAATGTATGTGTAGGAGGGATATCACAGTTTCCGCATGATGTGTTTATTTTTTTCGTGATTTTCAGCAAAAGAATGCGGACGGAAACTTAAGTAGGTTTTTTCTCCTTGCAATTTAGAAGCTTCTTTTTTCCTTTCAAGAGGAAATTTTGCTGATGTTTGAAAATGATTCTAAGAGTTGTGCAGGACTGCAAGCTCTGTCAGTGGGACCCTGATATATCTCCCACCCTAGGTCCTTTGCAAGCCTAAAAAATGCTGATCCCCTTCTCCAAGGCAGGAGTCCTACAGCCCTTTCATGGAGTGTGCAAGCTGGGATGGTCAGCCTGGCCATCCCACAGTGCCCACCTGGACTTTGGGACCTCAGAGTCATTCACACAGTTTTGGCAGGGACTTTAGGAGACTTTTGGTCACTTCTGGTTGCCCACTCTGCAAGTGCAGAAACATGAATTTATGAGCAACCACTAGGTTTTGGCTCTGCCATGGTGCAGCTGTGTCAGTGGAGAGGAAAGCCCTCTGTGGAAGTGGTGTTTTGTGATGTACCATATGGAAATTCTGATGGTTTTGGAGAGGGGAATGTCCTGGAGAACTTCTGTACCAAAGAGCAATGGAAGGGATGATTTCCTACATGGGTCAGTCTGTTGCTGATGTATTTGCTCAGCAAAACCTGTTTGTGGCTTCCTTTTTTAGCTCTAGTTGATTGCTCTCCACTTAAATGATTGCTCAGACCACCTTGAGCATCCTTTGTGTGTCCCTGAGCTGACTTGACCACACAGCTTCAATGTACACAACAGAGAAAGCCACTGGCTTTTTTTTTTATTATGAGCTACTGCTGGTTGGTGAGCTAAATGTTTTGTTTATGTAAGATGTACAATAAGAAATATTTGGTACAGCATGTTCTCCCTGAGAAGTCAACACTGCCTGAATCTTGTGCTGGCACCCACTCAGCACACTTGTCCTTGCTCCTGCCAGATTCTGAGCAGGAATATCATCTTGCCATTTTGCCACAACTTGGCTTCCCTTCACAACACCTCCCCTTGTCCTGAATGAAGGGCAAGGAGGCGTCATGGAGCAAGTGGACTGCTCATGTTTTCCTATGAAAATGAGGCCTTTTGGATATTCTGAGTGGTTCTGGCAGGAATGCAGGAAACCTGAAACATGGGGATTGAGGTGGTCTGGGAGTCTTTGGTCCGAGCTGGCAGCCTTGCTGATCTCATCTGATAATTCCTTCCCATGGAGAAAAATGACTGCTGTTGTTGGGAAGGGCTGCTCCATTCCACAAGGTCCTGGGATGTGCTTTCCTCACATTTGCCTGCTGCAGGATCCAGCTGAGTGCAGCAGAGAGGGGCTTGTTCCTGTGGGTCTGCCAGGAAGGGTTTTGAGTTTCCTATGGCTTTGTCTTATCAGATATCTGCCAACAGAAGGAGCCCAGGCTGCTGTCTTCAACGTCCCATATCCTCTGGTTTGGGTGCAGTGGTCAGGCCATTGCTATGGTTCTGGCAGAGCACACAGTGAGGTGCCTATCTGAGAAAGGATGATCCCTCCTGCTTGCCAGGTTTCATTAGGGAAATGGGAAAGAAAAAACTATAATAAAAAGGGGTAAAAATTGAGATTTGTTCATTGAAAACAGTAAGGTCCTGGGGTGGAGTGTCCCAGGATAGGGAGCTAGCCAACCTTTCTCATTGCCTTTTTCAAATGTTTACTTTCCACTTCCTCTTCAGCTGAGGCAGAGCCTGGATTTGACACTGTAAGCTCCAGATGGAACTCAGTGAATCCTCAAAGCACTTCAGAGGGACAAAGCAGAGGGATATGGAAGTCATTGAGCATCATGACATAAATTTCCTTGTTGTGAGGTACATCTGAGCTTGCCCCCTATCCCCTTCTCACAACCAGTAGCTGTTCAGAGTAAGCAAATATAAAATCACAAAGCTCTGCTTCACCCCTGTAAGACAAGCAGTTATGGGAAGTCAGGATCCGGTGTGATTTTTGGCTTCTAGTATTGTAAATTTAAATAAGAAAATCAACAACTGCAATAGGGCAAATGTGACTTATCCAACACAGCTGCCACGTCTACACAACAGACAGCTAAAAGGGAACAGAGACAAGGCTGTCTCTAGAAATCACACTTAACATCCAACAACTGCAAGAAGCATTTCTAACAGGAAGGGATATGGTATGATAATTAAATGTACTTAGACAGAGATATATTGGATATACGAGATACAATTACTCTTGAACGATGTGTGGGAGATCTTATATGCCATGGAATAAAAAGATGTCACATTCAAATGATATATCCATGAGGAGACAGAACCAGCATTTAATTATTACTGTTCAAACTTAGGTTTTATTGTATCTTCTGCATTCCCTGGTGATGCCTCTGAGGTTGTGCTCTGAATCTGTCTGCCCACACATATTGCTGCTCATTCATTGTGGAGGAAGTACTCTCATGTAGAGATGTTTGCTGTGCTGGAGACACGGGACTGAACTCTGAAGTAACTTGTCTGTGCCCTAAACTTGGCCCTTTGTGCCATCAGCCATCCCAGCCCCAGGCACTCCGGGGTGCCCCACCAGCCAGGGTGCAGTGCCATACCCAAAGCACAGCAGAACATCTGCAGGAGCAGCCAGGACAGCATCCAAACATGAGCTCTTTCACAATGACAGGAAAGTGAAAATGATGAATACAGCGTGTGCTAGGCATGCAGCTGTGTCATGGCAGGGTGGAAAACACGTAGCAAGTACCCAGTCCCTGGAGAAAATGGAGCACTCCAAGAGGTGATGTTTGTGTGACATACAACTATTTAGGGCCTTCACTTGCAGGGGAGCATGACAAGTTTTCTCAGTAGATGCTGAGCAGCATTACTTTGTGGTTTTTGTCTTGTTCTGGTGAGTGCTTTGAGGAGTTTTACACATAGTAAAATAGATCTTATGACACTTATATGCTCCATCTCACCTCCACTAATCACAGCCAGGTTTCTCCAAAGGGAAGGGCTCTTCTATTTGTCTCTCTATACATATCTTTACTGTTGTGGTTATGAATCCCATTTTTATCATAAAATGCTGAATGTACTTGTTTCACTGTATTAGCTGTCTGCTTTTAGTAATGCTGCTCAGTATTTTGGTGGTTGGGAAATTCTGAAAGGCTGTTAGATAAGTACAGTGTGCAGAATTTGTTCTTCAAAGTGACTGTGCTTCTTTGCAAGAGGATTCCCCCATGTGCACTTAGTGTGCTGGAAAAATGTTTGACAAAGGTCTGTGTAAGAATGTACTTGTAGACCAAGACAGACTTTGTAATGTAATCAGCATGTTTAATAGGAAAAAGATTTTTCTTTTGAATCTGTGCTAATAGACTGCTGTAGTTCAGTATATATGCACTTTTACTAGGGAAATTATACAACCCAAGAGAGTTGTTTTCAAGGACAAGTCTAAGTAAAAACGACTTCACAGTATTACACTAAATATGCTGTATTAACTGGGTAAAACCCTGTGGACATCACTGGCACTCAGCCTGGGATCTGACAGTCTTTCATCTGATTTTATGTTGATCTTCCGTCCTTGCAGGAATGCAAAGAGATTTTTCTTTCACCCACTGTAACACCCGAAAAAGAAATTACCAATAGGAGTCAGGAATGTTTATTCCTTCAGCTCTGAATCAAACATGAATCTGAACTATGACACAACAAGCTGCTTTTCTAGCTATTTTTATTCTGAGGTTTGATATTTTGCAGGTAACTTTAGTATGAATGAGGAACACAAACAGGTAATGAAAACAAAAGGTTGTTAATGTTGGGCTACCCTGTAGCTAATTCAGCTGTAGCAGTACCCCGAGCAGTCTTCACGCTGAAGATAGGGGCAGATTTTATCCATACCCAAGCTGGGTGGGAAATTATGTACTTGCTGATTGCGAAGACAGCACTTGGGTTAAGCAAGACTCTCGTAAGGCATGCCATGAAAAAGAAAAAAAAATAAAAATTTCCACCTTTTAAAAAATGCCAGAGATTCATGTGGAATGAACAGGGTGGATTCAGCACGAGGGCCTGTTGAAAGCCTCTGAATAATTACTGAGGAATGTTCACAGGTTTTCCTTGGGTCGAAGGGCAGGGGACAGTGCTGAGGGCTTGTTGCAACACTAGTAACAGGAGGCTGGGTGACCCGAGCTAGATGCAGTTGGTCACATGAAAAATTCAGAGGTTGATCCCAGAGCTCCCTCCTACTGTGGAGATCCTGTGATAAATCTTTGATATGCTCATGATGCCACCTGTGCCTGTCCTGTAATCTTTGTTGTAACCTTGCTGCAAGTGTGTAATAGTGTTCGGGCCAGCTGAACTCATAATAAAGTAGGGCAATGCTGGCAGTTGACAGCTAAAGCTGTCATACAGAGTATTTCCTTTGGCCTTGCTTCCTTTCTGTCTCAGACCATATATTTAATGACAATACGTAGTGGAAATATCTCTTCAACTTCACTGGGGTCTTAAACCCTTCCTGTTAGTTGTTTGAGAAGAAAGATACTCCAAAGGAGCAAAGGCATTAAATTAGAGGCAGAGCAGCACAACAGGGAAAGACAATAACGTGTTCCCTTTCATGAGGTGACCAAAATAAGTCACTACTTTTCTTTTCATGGAGATGTCCATAGAACTCCCCAGAGAAGCAGCCTCTCATAAATCACCCTTTTGCTGGCTCGCATTTACTAGCTCTACAGGCTCCAGTTTTCATTCTTTGCCTAGCACAAAGCATTTACCTACTCTGTAAACAAATTTTCCCTTTTCAACAGATGGAAGAAGTTGCTGTTCAGCCACACCATGGCAAAACATTTTTTATTTCCTCATATGATAACTCACCTAATCTCACATACTGCTACAAGCATTTGTTTAGCACAAAGCTTATCCTGCAGAAGCACAGTGATTTTGCAATGAAATGATTGTACTTATGGTGGTTGGGAAATTCTCAAAGGCAAATTAAGAACCCCTTTCCTGAGGCCATTTTGCCAGAGTGCTCTATTGCTGTAGGCAATGCTCATTTCCTTGTTAGCCTCTTCAAGAAACCTAAATGCTCCAATTAAACAATTATGCTGGTCCCTGCATTAGAAACCTCAATCCCATTAGATTTTTTTACCATCCATGAGTCTCTTAAATGCTCCATGATTCATCAGAGTTTTCTGCTTTTGCAGACCACTTGACAGAAAGAGCACATGTTGTTGGAGTGCCTGAGCTTTGCTCAGAGCAGGGGAGGTGAAGCTCTCACTGCTATTTTGGATCTCACCTGGGAAAACCAAAGCTGAGTAGAAAAGTGTAATTGTATCTTCACATCCTCTTCCCCTCTGTATGCTCTTGTATTTATGAGTTGGATTAAGGCACACTGTGGTTTTGGGCTTTTTTTCAGGAATAAAATACTATGTGTACCTCCTAAGAAGTTGTATGGATAAAACATAAGCCTCAAGGCTCAGGCTGCAAGCTAAGTTACAGATAATCAGTTCTGTATTCTGAGCTACAGTGAATGCATTCCAGTTAGGAAGCAATGAGGAGTTTTATGATATTTGTCTTAAAATCCTAATGAACAAAGTTTTTAGATTTGCCTAAGGTTTTTTTACTTTTGGTTAAGTCCTTAGGTGATATAATGATGTATCAGACATTCTCTGAAAGAAGAAAGAGGCCACCTAGTGCTGAATTATGGACTGCTGTTAAAAACTGCTTGGAAGGTCTGAAAAAAACTTCAATGCAATAATAATGCAATATGTGTAAGGGGTTTTATTATTATTATTATTTAAATGAAGACTGTTAGACATTAAAAATCAGATCCAAATTAGCCATACTTTAAAAAATCAGTTTATCTGTTTTACAGGTGACTCTGCTTGTTGTAAAAACTGTCTTGAACTTCTGAAAGTTCAGTATAGCACTCAGAAAACAGTCCCACTCTGGTAATTAAACTGACACATTTGTGAACACCCCACTGCCCCACAGAACTCTGTCACAGCTGAGCTGGGGGTGCAGGGCAGTGAAACTGATGTTCATGAATGTTAACTGCTGGTGCCAGACCAGCTGCTGGGACACCACAGAAAATTCCTGTGGGCTGCAGAGATACCACTGGCACTGCAGGATCGCTGGCTTGCTTTATATTCAGTCCTGAAAAAGGTACCCCAGCAGTTTGTCACAAATCTGAATTACTTGCTGGCATTGCTCCTCTTTCTGCATTGACCTTTATGAGAGCGTGGGGGTACTGGTATGTTTGGAGGAGGGGTTTGACCTAAGGTCTCCCTGTTGTCTTCTGGAGATACCTGGCTTTTCATGCATTGTCTGCACAAGGAAACGTTCTCCTAGGAGACAGTGCTTATCATATTTGGATAATTAGCATAAATGGCATGAATAATCCCCCAAGGCATGTATCAGCTCTCTGTTAAATACTGGTATTGCATGCTCTAGTGTTGAATCAGAGTTCCAGTGACACTCTTTGCTTTCAAAGGTGAATCTACTTGTATAGAGTTCAGGGTAACAGGGTAAATCCCCGTTTTTATCTGAAATGAGTCATCTACACAACATGAAACAATTTCCTTGAGAGAAGAAAAAGCACTTATTCATGTGCTCTTCTGAGCCACAGTGTTGTCCAAAAAGATGGCTGAAAACCAAAGTTCTTTAATTTTAGATTTGTCATATTTTGGTGCTTTATTTCACTCATCAGACAGCTGGAACCTTCTGTAAATTTAGTACTTTCCAGATTAGGTCCTTTGATCTTTGAAACATCCAGGAATGGAGGTGCCCAAAATCAATGTTTCTGTGCACTCGTGCCAGTATCAGTTTATGCAAACAGTATCATGAAAATACCTCTTCCCTACAAATATTCACTCTGCACATCAATGTTTTAGTAACTTCTGCAAGCACAGGGAATGTCATGATGGGACTGCACAGATCATGCCCTGGTGACATGGAATTCCAGTAGGTCAATTCAATTTGTTGTGTAGCTATAATAGGAATGGGGTTCTGTTGTACAAACCTTCTCAAAAAAATTTACATAGAAGTAAAGAGTTAGTCAGAAGATAAGGTAAGATTACATGTAAGATTACATATTGATGAAATCAGCTTTGTTCTGTATTTGAGGCATTTTGCTGCAGGCATAAATTGTTGTGTACCAGATTAGATGGGGGTAGCAGTATAATAGCAAAAATAGTAATACTTTTTTAAAGTTGCATAACTTCAGAGAAAAAGCTATATTTAGAGATCTCAGTGTGACAAAATCCACAAATATGAATATGATTTTACTCCTAAGTGAGTTATTTATTATGTTTGGAAAATGTGGCAGTTTCTTGTGGCAATTACAGCTCTTTTATGTATTTCAGTAGAAGCTCTAACTCAGTCTGACATCTATGTGGGTAATAAATAAATTCCAGAGAAAAACAGTTAGATTACAGCAAATAAAAACCAAAGCTAGTCAAAAGTTAATAGGGACAGAAGTCCTCAGATCTTGGTTTTAATGTCTCCTGGTTTTCTGTCCCATAATATCAAGTCTATCCCAGGTGTGTTCTGTTCTTGAAGGGGACAGTTCACATAGGCTAGTGGGAGCTTCAGGGTTTCACTATGTCTGTCTAGTATCTGAAATTCCAAGATTTTAAGATAAGAGGGATCTTTATAATGTTTATAATTGACTACTCTTATCTCCTGCACAGTCCTACTCAGCCAGGTTGTGTTTTTTAAACTGTTTGGATATAGAAATCCTTAAAAAAAAAAAAATTCCTATGAAAGTGCAAGACAGAGAGAGTAGTACAAGGCTGTTTTTAAATAGTTATTCTTTACAGAGGTAGTCCACTGGTCTGCAGGGATCATGGGTGAGAGACTCCAAACCACAGAGCTGTGTTTTCCATCAGATTGGAAAACCATGACGTGTGTGGTGGAATGTGATTTGAACATGCTGAAAATTAAAGTGCATGTGACGAGATCTGCACATGCAAACTCACGTACTCAGAAGGTGTCAAAAGGTGTCAGAGGCACCACTGCTGATCTTTCTAGGTCTACACAGCACTGCCTCCACCCATGAGCTACTGATATCAGTATTATTTGCAAACCAGTTGAGTTGATCATGGAGAAGAAAAATATCCTCTACATGGAGGTTAATATACTTCAGGTAAACTTTGCTGCTGATGATCTTCATCTGTCAGGAAATCTTGTTGGAGGTTTGTAAACTTTGAAGGGAGCAGCAGACTTTAACTTTGTGTCCCTTTCCAAAGCACAGCCCAGGAGTACTGGACTATAATCAGAGTCTACAAATGGTGGTTTTGACACTGCAATGAACCGTCCCTCCTCTGGGGACCTTTTGGGCTGCAACTGAACTTTGGTGTTCTCTCTCCCATATGTATGGCCACAAGAAGCAAATTTACCATGTCTTTCTCTGGTGCTTTTACAAAAGCTGTCCTCTTTCCTATCTGAAGCAAAGTAATTACTTGAGTAAATAAATACCATGTGGCAGATTTATCAGCAGGTCTGATTTCTGCCTGCAGAATCCTCCAGTGTTTTCTGTCTTGTGCAATTGAGGAAATGTTCATAAACCCCTAAGACACAAGAACTGAAGGAATGCTCTAGAGCTCTTCTGCTAAACTTCAAAGTTCCCTGGTACTAATGTCTTAACTTTCCAAAACTGAAGAAATAATACAGATAAAAATTGCACGTAGAAGGAACACACACAGACAAAAAAGGCATATTTCAGCTAAGAGGGAACATTCTTCTGTAAGATTCTGTTTAACACCATACTATCAGATTTCTTTTGTCATTTGCAACACAAAGTAAAGCTAACATTGAGAAATCTGATGCTGCCCATTAGTATCATACACTGTAATAATTCCTGATGGAAGACAGAAGCAGCCAAATCTTCTCTGCATTCCCTTTTCTCTCTTTTGTTTTTGTGCAGCCTACCAAAGCTGTCAGGTCAGAGTTCCAAATCTGAACCTGTTTCTCCTTGTTGGTTCTACACCTCTTTTTTTAAGCTTACCTTTTCTGTTTTGCAAATCTCTGGCCAGCTCTACTCATGCATTTTCCCACATGGTTCACAGCAATTACAGAGCTTTAGTACTGCATTCCTCAGACCTGAAGTTAGATTTTCTGTCTGATTTTACTTGTCTTTTGTCTCCTGTGCCATAGTTACTTTCTTTTTCCTGGCTTTGCTTGGTTTCAGTAGAACTGGTCAGGTCTACTTTTGTTTTCCTTCAGATAAAAACCATGTTTTGCTGTGTGATTTTAACTTTCAGTGCAGCAAGTTGAATATGGTTAGACCTGAGAGTTGGTTGTTTACAGTGAGTTTCTTCCAAATTTGCTAACCTTGTCCTCTTGCTTCTCTCAAATCCCACCACACAGATAATGAGAGAAGTGCTGGGATGGCACATGTAACTTATGGAGTATAATACAGAAGTTCTGCCTTGTACTCCTTTAAATAAACCACATCACCTACTTCAGTTGCTGGAGTCTGCTGCTTGATTTACAAAGTGGGGAGCTATGGCTTCTTTCTTTCCTTCAGCTTCTTCTTCCATTTCAGCTTCAGAAAATCAAGTTTCTTGCAGCTGGAATGCTTGGTAATACCAGTTAAGCCCGTAAATCTTCTTTGAGAAGAAAGGGTGTGGTGGGCTGTCAAGGCACTCCTGACCTACAGCATCAAACCCTCTTTCTCCAACTTTTAACATGTAGAGAAAGGCCATATAAGACAAAATACTTGCAGCTAGAATTTTCTTACTTTTTTAGCAAATACATTTCTTTACTGTGATGCCCTGAGAAGGCTGACCTAGAACAGAGACTAGACAGAGCTAGGAGAATAAATTAGTTATTTATTAAAAGTGTTATTTACTAACACTTAAAATGAGGCTCTGAACTACACCTAGGCAGCACAGAATCTGAAAAACAGGAAAGCTAAAACTTAAGGCATCAACTGCACTGAGAAAAAATCCAAGGAAAACACTAAATCAACCATCCAGTAGTTACGCCTGTTTCTAAATCTGTCCCAGGCTCTGTACTGGAGAAGAAGACACCTCCCCAGAGGGTCTTTCTTTAGTTCATCCTAATTTTCTTTCTGTGTTTTTGTTGTTTTCTTGATCATTGCCTGAAGTAGGAAACATAGTGGTGTTTGTCCAAGATTTCTGATCTAATAGCTTTCCACGGGTCAGCTATTTTTTTTTTTTTTAATAGCCTTCTAAACTTCTTCTGTGAGTCATAAAAAGCAACTATTTGTGTAGGTGTAACTGTGAATGTTCCTCTGGGTCTCTGCACAGACTGCACAGAAAACTACCCTCAAAAATTATGTCATGAAAAATCTGTGTAGTACTTCCAGAAGAACTGGTCAGATATTATTTCAGTGTAATCCTCTAACATTTTTCTGCAGGTCTTAATCCTCTAAACAGGTATTTCTCTAATTCTCAGTAATGTGTCTTGGGATGCCATTCAACAAAGTCAGTGACATTGTTTCCTCTTCTTTCTCCTACCAGGCAGCAGGTCAGAGGTTTATTTAGAGTTATTTGTTTTTTGGATGGGACAAAAACTTGCTGGGAGCTCATGGGGGTTGTTGGGGTGGGGGGGAAGGTTACTGTTGTATTCACTATCAAATGGAGGGAGGGAGAGGGACTGCTCAGTGTTTGTTTTTAATCTGGCAACCAAAGCATTCCTGATTTCCTTCCAATTTCTTGTAAGCTTTGTCTCATACACTCACAAAACTCTCCCTCATCGAGGAATGGTTTTGTTCCTTCTCTGGAGCAGGATTACCTTGGGAAGGTCCAGCTGGAGCAGAGTAACCACAAGGAGAAACAAATCAAGCATCTGCTGAAGAGGGTGACCCTCTGCAGCCCGTGCCAGGCTGTGGCAGATTTCTGAGCTGGCAGGTCTCCAGCACTTGAGAACTGGTGTTGGGAAATCAGGCATCATTCTGGTCAGATTCCAGACCAGCCCCAGATGAGTGGGAACATTTCTTCCCAACTACATCCATGTATGAGTCAAAGAAGCTCCCAGGGGTGTTTATCAGTTTGAGGGGAGAAGCCTTAAAGGATAGGACTTTCCTACACAGGAGGAAAGTTGTCTGTGCTCTTCTCACTGCAGTGGGGAGGTGCCTCTGCCAAACTGTACCACAGGCACAAGACCTCAATGCAGCCTGTGTGAATGGGCTCCAGTCTGGTGGAGGCAGGCCTGGAGTTTTAACTTTCCTGAAATACAGGGCCGTAGGGGAATCCTAACAGGGGGTGAATATGGTGGGATAGGGGCCTGGAAGAAGGTGGAAGTCTCAGTCTTGCCCATACTTTCTACTATTACAAGAACATTATTTTTTGTGTACTCCTCCTCACTTTTCTCCACCCTTTCAGTGAGTGGAGATGAGGAATGAGACATGAATTTTGGGAGGGAGAAAGTCACCCCTCTCCCACACAAAAGTATAGCCCTTAGAGCCTACCCTGTCCTAAGACTTAATTGCACCCTGTGGTATTACGATAATTTAGCAAAAGATTAAGCAGTTTCTTGTGTTGATGGTACTCCTCCCCAGTCTGTCTTTGTCTGCTATCAGCTTCTGAGGGCTGCCTGAAGTTCAGTTTTGCTGTCTTCCAAGGCTGAAGAGTCTATAGCCATTCCCCTAGTATGTGGTCTTGGTGTTTTTCCCACCGGTGTAATCCTGGAGCAGCCATCCGGGAACAAGCTGGCAGCTGGCCAGGCTTTGCTCTCGGACAGCTCTGCAAGCAAAGGCCAGCACCCCACAGCTGATTGGGTTTCTGCCCCCAAATTCCAGGGCAGGTTGGCTGGTGGGTGAGGAAAGAGGGAAGGTTAAGGGGTTATAGATTTTGGTCATATGATGAACCTCTGCCTCTTTCCTCATTGCACTCATCTTCTGGAAGGAATGTAGCAGCAAGGGCTCAGAGCTCTGCCTCAGTGGAATACAGCAGCTGTCAGGACTGGGGAACACACACACATGTCTACAAACAGCTTTTTTTGAATAAGCACTCATAATCTTTAATCCTCTACTATTCCAATTGATAAATCAAATAGGTGCAAGGCCTTGGATCCAGTCATATGCCTGTAGGGCAAGGGAGATTGTTTTGGTGTTCCCCATGGGAAATGCTCAGACTTTTTCCTAGAGGTGATGAAATCCTGAACCTGCAGTGCCAGTTTTGTTTGCAGCTTTCTGATGTGTTTACCTTTCCCTGGCCTTGAAATAATTTCCATTGAATCAGGTCAAGTTCTTACTACAGTGGGGAAATCCAGTTCTCAAGATAATAAGTGGTTCTGACCTGACAGTTATTTCCAGTCTTTTCCTTCTTCCTTCCCAGAGTCCCTTCCCTTGCTCACTCTCCAAACTTCACAATCTGTCTGTGATAGTCTGTGATAACCTTTAGAAGTATTTCCTTGTCAAAAGCCAAACCAAATTCTCCCTATCAGTTAATATCAATGCAGCACTCTAAATAGTCAGTAGTGACCATCAGTTTTAAGCTGCTTTCTGCTTAAGACTGTGTACTTGGCTTCTACAAAACTCTTAAACAAATATTATTCCTTACCAGATTTCTAATCTTACTGGCCATTTCTGTGGAAGGACATGGCATTTTACCTAAGGCAGATTGAAATGTAGTCATAAGATCTGGGTTGCAGTTCAGAGGTCTGGTTCTGAATTTGACAGGTGGCTCACTTCTGAGCTTGACCTTGTTTCCCAGTTGTTGTTCAGATAAACCAGCCCTTCCATAACATTTCATCTCTTTAGAGAATGAGGAAGCTTATGTTTCCTCAATGTGCAGTCCCAAGAAGAGTTCTAAAATCCTGACAGCCATCCTAATGAATCTAGATATTTGTTGGAGTGCTCTTAAGTTGAAAAAGGACCATTGTACATAAGCAATCATAAATTTTGTTCTCAGTAAACTTTGGAACATGGATGGATTTCATTTTTGTGCGTTATTTAATTCTGAAAACTGTACAGATAGTCTTTCAGATGATGCTCAATGTACAGAAATACTACTGTATTAATAATGAGTACAAAATGTCTTCACAACATACAAATCATTACACCATCTTTACGTGAAGAGCAAGTACTCAGTGGCAAAGTACACTTCAGTCTGAAGTATGGACAGAGGTCACTGTAATCAGCAACCAAAAGATCTATATGCATGTAAGACCTAGGCAGAAGAGTGGATATTGCATCACAGGATGAAGGGTTTTTCATTAGTGTTTTTCACAATATGTAAGAGTTTTCAGAAATTGTAAATCCTTGCTTGAACAAATTGTTCACTGTCTAGTGTCAATGCTCACTCCCATTTCCTACTTTAGATTCCTGTGACTTCAGTCAAAGTTAAGTACTGTTCAGAAGTTTTACTAAATCTTTAGAATTTTCATCTGTCCTACATTTGATAAGTTTTACAAATAATATGAATTCTTTACAAATAGTTTTGTATTGGAACAAGCTATTAAAATTAAAATTATTAGAAGCAGATGGAGTCTTTACCCATTAAGTTGGTCACTATATACAGGGAGTTTTACCTGGCTAATTGAGCTGACTTCCATGTAGCTTTTTTACAGAGAGGCACTTCTGTCTCAGAGGTTTCTGTACTGTGGTGTTGTTCCCAAAGACTATCTCAGTCAGAAAGCCTGGATCTTAAGAACCATATGGAACAAAATTTGGGAGGGTTATAATTAACAATGAAGGCAATGACTAACTGAGATTGACAGCAATGAAAGCTTCCTTATTAAGAATGCTGTAGCAGCTTATACAAGACATTTCTTTTCGATTACACATTCTCTCAACAGTGTGTGTGTGTGATCTCACAAGGTTTTTATAGTGCTTCAAACAAACTGCCTTTGTATTGCCACTGCTGTTTGAGTTCATGTAAAGTTATCCTTCCTATAGGAGGGATAAGAAAATCAATATCGGAAGCAGAAACGGAACTTAAAAAACCCAAACAAACTTCTGCAGCTGATCTTGCTACATTTAGTGACAGAAGATGGAGGCATGTGCTAACCTTGACCTGAATGCCAAGGTGATGGAGATGAAAGATGGTACAAGAATGGGTGTCCCTCCCACACGAGCTGGCTGAACTCTGCCAGACAGCCCTACAGCCTCTGTGTTGCTGTGGTGAATCTGCTCCTGCTGCCCATGCTTCTTCAGCAGTACAAGAACAGAAGTATTATTGTGGGCAGGAGCAGCAAACGTAAACAGTAGGACGGGGCAGCTCTGTCTCAGGGAGGGAGTTGTTGTAGGAGGGGGGGATGCCTTGGGAAGGCTGACCTGAAATAGAGACTGAACAGAGCTAGAGAATAAAGCAGGTATTTATTGAAAAGGCCCCAGGATCCACCTTGGGCAGGACAGAAGCCCCACCCAGGCTGCACCCGAGGGTCACAACATATGAATGGTCCCCAAAAAAATGGCCCCCCAGTCACAAGATCATATATTTTTATAAGTTTTGGTCCATTTGCATATTGAGGTTTAATTGTCCAATTACAACTTCAGGTGGTGAGGTCTCATCCTTCTTGTTCCTCCCTTCAGTCTACCATTGTTTATACCTTTGGGCCTGAAAGTTGTCCTTGGTTCTCAGCAGGAAAGGATTTGTTTTGTCTTCCTGCTCTGTGAAGAGAGCTTACTAGTACTAGTGTGAGGCTCATAGCTACACCCAAGCAACACAGAATCTAAAAAACCACAAAAGCTAAAACCTAAGGCATCAAGGGCCCTTGGTGTACTTTTTGCCAGGAGTTACCTGTTGGTTGCTTATGAAAGAATAATAAGTGAACTTTGTGTTGCTCTGGCAAGGGAAGTGCAGTTTGTCTGTCTCAGTGTGTGTATCTGTTACCTAATGTTGTTTTGGTTTTGTTACTTTGGAAGATGATGATTCACATTCAATCTTGCTTCTCTGTTAGTCATGGCCTTGTAGTCCCTTTCCTTCCAGGGATCCCTGCCATGGCCACGAGCTCTGTCTGGTGCGAGCAGCATTTTTGATACATGCTGACATGCCCTGCTTGCCACCATGGCATGGTTCAGGTTTACAGGTCAGTGTTTAGGACAATGCAGAAACATATGCATGGAAAGTTTTTATCTATGCAAATAAAAGGAGAGGGTTGACAGTTTAATGGGCAAGATAACAGAGTGTTTAGTGCTGAATTTCCTTTAACAGGAGCCAACTCCTCAGCACTCAGGGCAGCTGCTGCTGGGGACTCACTGCCAAAGCAGTGAAATCCAGGCACCTGTAAATGAAAAATGGCAGACCTGCAGAAGGTTTATTCCAAACCACATGACTTCTAAGATCCTTTGTGTTCAGTATGATTTTAGGGATGTTATTTTTAATACAGAGCCTCTTTACAGCATCAGTAGTTAAGCTAATATTGTAGGTCAGTTACTTACAAAAACAAATATATTTTAATTGTGGTAAAGGGATAGATCAGGTCATGGCAAGGGCAGTATGTGCAGGAGAGACCAAAACAAAGTGAAAAATTGTTGAACCCTGCTGCTGGCACTTATGGAAGAACATTGCATGTCTTTAAGGCTGTGCTCTGTGGGAAGAAGAGGCTGCTGGAAGGAGTGCAAGCTGTAGGACATAAATCCTTTTATGAAGAAATACAGGAGCTTCCTCTTATCTGAAGAGAAGGAAATTGCAAGAAAGATATACCCAAGCAACAGGTGAAGTCCCATGTTGCTTAAGTAGAAAACAGAATCCTACCTTGTATGTGTGTGGTTTCCATAAACACAAAAGATTTTTTAGGCTAAGGGAAAGTTAGGGAGTTTGATATTTATTTATCTTAAATCTTCAGAAAATACCAATAAGATGCTGTTTGAAAAAGTGAAGTTGCTATTTCTTGCAGCTCTTTCAGCATGTTCCTGTTGACTCTGGACATTTAACTTCAGGCAATTGGCAGAGAGACAGCTGTAGAAAAATAATCAAGTTGTTAATGATGGTCATAATTTTGTCAAAATTTTATTTATTTGTGGGATTGTCTGCCTAAATTCTTCTGAGCAGAATCCGAAATGAAAACTGCCTCATTTTGAGTCTTTTTTCAGACTTGGAATGCTGATATGAGCTTCCAGTTATATAAACAAAGTTGAATCTAAATCTCAACACTGTAATCTCTTTTGACCCAAATTCAGCCATGAGCTTTTTGAGCATTTTTGAAGAAAAGTTCAGCAAACAGTGAATACAACTGAGTTACAGAGAACTAGAAGCAAGTTTGTACTGAAGTGCTAAATACACACAAATAAGACTTCCACATTTAATTCTACTTTATCCTTTGCCCTGGTGAGGTTATGTCTCTGGACAGATGAAATAATGACCTACAGTAATTGTAGCTGTTTTGTTATGATGCTGTTCTTTATTCCAGAAAGATGCCCCATGACATTATGCTCAGTATATAAAGTAGGGAAAAGAAAAAAAG